>CM067369.1:117726202-117843702 GCA_034401795.1 Chaetoderma sp. LZ-2023a
ATGCACTATGCAATCACAGCGGTCTGTAAAAGTAACCTGACAAAGATCTCCATGTTTGACCATGTGCTAAGGATGCTAGAAGAAACACCTGTACAGAGAGCCTTGGAATTCGCCATTCTGTGAGTCAGCAAATACAAAGCCACAAGGTGACGCCATTGCATATGTCTTTTAAGCATACTGTGAGATGACCCAAAGAAAACAGGATTCAGTTCAAGAAAGGATTTTTGCCAAGGACAAGACACAGTGGTTAAATGAAAAGGACGGATTGAAGCTGTATGGTTTTCTACTAGAATCGCAGAATAGTGATCAATCAATATCAATAAAAGACTGAACTAAATTATGACTGTTGCCTTGCGCAACAAATCCCTGAAAAAGTATATTTATAATATAAAACCTTTTACCACAGTAACTCAGGTATAGATAAACAAGACCCTACAATTGACCAGCTCTAAGTATACACAGCATGTCTGTTCATCGGCTGTTTTACTCAAGGGTGCCGGACGCAAATTTGAGGGGCGGGACAGGTTACACAAAAGCGCACACTGGATGACATTGTCTGGAAGAAGCTATGAAATGGGTGCCCCCCCCACCTCTCATAGAAGGGTGTTCAGGGATACCTACCTACTTAACCACCACGAGAAAAACATTGAATGGTACAGGCTCATGACTCGATTTCCTGAATTGTTAGTTTCTTATGATTACATATAAATGTTAGAGCGATATTATTGTTAATCGAAGAACGACCCAGACGTATATACTGGTCTGGCAAATGAAATGGAAAATCTACAAAATTGGGAAGACTCTTTGGATTTCCACAAAGAGGACTACGAGATCTACTGAATAACTCTCATTGGGTCAAGCAGGAATGATTAAAGGCAAATACATTTCGCTGACAAAAGTTCTTAAAAGACAATTGCACTAGAAACCGCTGACAAATGTTCTTAAAGACAATTGGCACTAGAAAGTTAAATTGAAGATATTTAAACAAAATGTGATGTCTATGACTGGGCCAGAGCATCTACCGCCAGAGCCTAGCCTGGAGGAAGAATATGAACATCAGGTCTGGACGCTATACTGAGTAGAAACTTAATGGGATGTAATAAATGAGCTACATGGAAAATCATTCTACCTGGAATGTGAGATGCTGATAGATTTCCTGACATCTCCACTGCAGGAGGAGGACCAATACTCCAGACAAAATATGATGACTATGGGTTCAAACATATGATGAATTTAAACGAGACTCATAAAAGATATGGTTGAGGAATCTTCGAACTGGCCACGAGGCTGAAGAATCTCTGAGGAAGGAGTTTAAACATACCAATGTATTCTGGAGAAGAAAATACATCATGCTTGATATTGAGTCCAACATGATATTATGGGGAACAAATCCCAGCAACAGATCAAATTTATATATGATGATGAAGGATTGGTATGGAAATATACTCAACTTTTTCTCAATCTTTTATCCTGTCTAAGACCAGATTGAAAAACTTTGGTGATTTGATGATGCCACTTAAGAACAAAACATCAAAAAGGACCTGCAGATGGTTAAACTGGATAATTGGTACCAATGACACCCAGCGAATGAAAATGCAGTGTATGCGGTCGGGGTGAAAGACAAAATTCTGAATTACCAGGCTTGACCTTCGTACACAAAACTGACTCCATTCGGCCTAAATTTTAACACAATTAAGTAACCTTCCAAGCCAGAGGAATCCCAGACAGGCCATGATGTGATTAAAAGAACCCAGATCCAGTTAGGATCAATTCTGTATGTATGGAAATATCAGAAAACACTCCCTTATCCTTGATGAGACCAGTGATGACAGGCCAAAATGACTCCATGTACATATTATTCCTTTCATCGATGAACTCCATTTGTGAGACAACGTATCAGGGAAAGAAGTGAATATTATAAAATGATTTGACTAAGTCATCGTTGTCTCAAACAGCAACAAAGCAGCCATGGGGTCCAGTCAAAATAATTCCAAATATGCAACAGAATTATTATTAAATTATAATAACATGAAGTGTAAAATTTTCCTGGAAGTTGTCGGAAAAGGATAAATATGTGAGTTGAAGGTAAGAGCTGAGACCCTATAAAAAGATGATCTGCCATCACCTCATTCTCCTTAAAATCCTTGGATTCTGCCATTCCTCCACTGTATCCTACTTGAAAAGAGGAGAAATGTATTGATCCGGAACAGAAGCCGGACCTAATGTCACAGGAGAATAGCATGGTTTGATAGAAAAAAGGGGGAGGCTTCAATGACTAAGTTGATTGTGCCTTATATGTAGGAAATCTGCTACCTATGACATGCATCATGGGACTAGCTATATCCATCCCCACCCCTGAGAGAGTAGAGATTACCTAGAAGCGCTTAAGCATGATAAACTAGGACCAGAATAAACCTGCAGAATATTTTTAAAAATATAAAATTGTATATTTTGTGTGTACTATCAAAATATTAAACTCTCGAAGTTATTAGTCATAAATTGCAACTGAAATAAGTTGAATCTGAATGAGTACCAGCAAAGATAGGAGTGGCGTATTTGCTTATAAACCCATAAATAGGCCGCACATTTATGCTCAATTTATACGTTCTAAAAAATTAGAGTGCACTATATACAAGGATAAAACTTGTCAAGTTGTTTTCCTCTGGATTGTGAATTTCCCCTGAACAAATCTTGTCACCTCGCGGCTATGCTTAATGTGTACCTCAAAACATCATTCGCAGAAGTGAAATTATTAAATTGAACAGCCTAAATATTGCGTATCCTTTATTAAAGATTATTTATTCCAGCAAAATTAATCCTAACTTGACATAAATGTCGTCTTGAAAATATATAAATCAAAATCACATGATATTATCTGATCAGATCAGGTTAACGCAAATCTTAATGAGGTATCCTGAGCAAGTACTCGGATATAGAGTTACCCTGGAATCAAAAATTTGGCAATGCGATCTACGCTTCTCGTCCGCTCCTCCAAATGGAGATTTACTTTGCCACTGGCTCGCTCACTAACATTAGAAGCGGTCTACCTCCGTTTAATTCTAGGGCATTCAAGCAAATTTTCTCAAGCATCACATTTCGTTTTGGATCATTATATGTTGGTCACTTACATTACAATATAACCAGTCATATATATGATAAATTTTCTTGCTAGATTTAGAAATCATGTGGGGAAACAAGTTTCTCGCTAGATTTAGAAATCAAGTGAACCTGATAACCTGACACAGGCGTAATAGCCTATCTAACAAAAGAGGGTTATGTGATTAGGAGAATCCAAATCAGTATCGTAATTTTGAACATCCGGGCATTCCGAGATCATCCGACATGTTCCAATTTACTATACACTAAAGTTATTTTTGCACGATATTAAATAAAACGTAAAAAGGTTTCATGGCCCATTGCTAATAATATTAAATTAGCCTGCAAAAACGGCGCTAATACCAGGGTATCCGATATGGGAAATTTTAATGCAATGACCGAATCGCAAATTAATATGATGGTCTTGTCTTTATTGTAATGTGACCGACATGACTAATCATCATGAAGTACTTGCGAGTTTCATGTTAGTTGGTTAGTAACGGTCCTTAGAAGGACCACTCGCTTTTCTTCAGGTGATGATCGTGGTGTATCCTTGTGGTGTTCATCTGGTCCACCACGCCTGTTTGCACCACCGTCACGTTCTTAATAGCTCCAATAACTTCCCAACCGGTATGTTACATAGTTATGTAGGATACCTTATGTAGGATTCGATCCAAACCGGTATGTAGTATACCTTATGTAGGAAAGAATGATGCTCGGAAATACGTACCTAGTCAAACCTCTTAATTGGTCCAAGAACTTCCCAACCGGTATGTTACATACGTCATGTAGGATACCTTTTGTAGGAGATGTTCCAAACCGGTATATAGTATACCTTATGTAGGAACGAGCCTCTGTGGCTAAAATAAGATCAGAGATTTTGACTTCACCTTGATTAATTGTACCGCGAAGCTGATTGCTGATGCCATCTTCTTTGTAGTCAAGAAAACTTTCCATTCTGTTTCATATCCACATAAATTATAACCATTTTACATAAAGTACATGACTTGTTCAACCAAGACTGCAAGTTTGTGACATTCGTGAAACATCAAATGTGGATGTAGCCTCACAAGATTATGGAATGAATAGAATTTGTTGAGATAAAAATTAGGTGTTTCCTGTAATACAGAAAATTAATTAATGACGGCTTGGACTCGGTCGCATGCATAGTAGCATAAGTGCGCATGCTCACAGACTTGTTTATATGTACTCTATAGGAATAGAGGAACCGGTTCCACAGAGAAATGACTGCTTTAGAGTTAAAGAGATACTATCAAGAATACCCAATGGAGGGATGTATCTCTGCTAACCTTGTTTACTAGGGAACCCACACGCCATGGGAATGAATAAGTTAAAATTTTCTGATATATCCAAGTCAGGTGACTTATAGTAAACAGTGAATTGAGTGGCTTAATATTTTTTGTTGTGTTCCATTCAATTTTTGTGCTAGGTTCTATGAGTTTTAACCATTTTAGAGAATGGATTTAAATTTCTCTATGCGTCCTTTCTATGAGTATAAGGATTTTTGGGGAGGATTTGGGCCAAAATTTAGCCTGCATCCAATACATGCTAGCGTCCTTTCCTCGAATAAAAATGGTAGTACAAGAAATAATCTCAAACTGGCATCTGTACTTCTCCCAATCACCATCGACCCTGAATTCAGGGGGAGGATGATTCGGCTACTGCCAAGGGATGGGCTGATTGGTGCAAAGCAGGTGGCACAGTACTGGTGTGAATGGCAATTGATGTGGTTGGTAGTGAGGTAGATCAGGCGGGGTTAGGCCTCCCCGATCTATAGTGTCTATGTGCTCATGTTGATGGTGTTTGGGCCATTGAGCTGCTTAATGGTGAGTATGGTGTTGACACAGTCAATTTCGGCCTGCGTATTGCAGTAGGCTGATGTAGTTGTTCTTCGTAAGGAGGTTCTGTCGTTGTACAGATTGTGGCTCTAGAGCCCGGTTTGCAACATGCCCCTTGTATGGCGGAGGAGCCTGTGAAGTGGGTCGGTGGTGTATTTGGTGGGTGGTATGCTGGCACAAAATCTTGTGGTGAGTGTTGTGGCAGTGTTTGTGTCTCTCACCGATCGTGCTGACATATCGGCGACTCAGAGGTGCGTCGAGGTACCGGCGAGGAGGTGTAGCACGGTGGTGAAACATGCTGAACATTTTAGTAACAGTCATCTGTCGGCGGCTATGACTGCAGTGGAATTTGAGACGTAGTTTGGTGTGATGGGCAGTATGGTGAAGGAACCCTCCCGACAGGAGGATTGTAACGAAGCTCATAGTCTGAAATATCAGTATAGTGGTTGAAATAGAATGGCAGCTGGAATAGCTTAGGGTTGGTATGGATTCCTGCATTCTGAGCCCCACATCACTAGTTGTAGCTCGCACGCCGCGTCATCCATCTAACGCTTCAGGATCCGATTCGTAGTCGGGGTATGAATTGGCCCGATGCTGGTTAGCTAGTCTCTGGGTTTCTTGTTGTAAGATGGGATCATGGGCCTACATAAGTTTACTTTAGTGAGAGTGGCCTAACCCTTTACTAACGATGTATCGCGCCAGCGAAAATCTAGCCAAGGATTATATATATATATATATATATATATATATATATATATATATATATATATATATATGAGAAAAACTTAGATGCCGGCCACACGTGGGCTGTTGGTGTGATGTACACTGGTTTAATATAAATCAAATATAGGCCTCAAGCGGGCTGAAGCCGTAGCAAGAGGAATGCCTCGCGCGGGCCGCCATCAAAGGATTTTCTCAACACACCATAGTGGGTAGTTAAGAAGCTAGATAAATGCTAGCTCCCATGTGCGCAGAAATGATGGTTGATTTATTTAATTAATTATTATATTTGTGTGCACGATAGGTTACATGGAAATGGCAGGTCAATTTCCGCAGAAAGAGGCCTAGATGAATCTTCAAACGGGGATAATTTAGTTGACACCGCATAGTGAGCGGACCTTCATAAGGTTCTAAACTAACCGTTAGTTTTAGGTCCAGAACACAGAGATTTATGCCTCAGCGGCCTATCCCTAGCCTAGCGAACCACTTAAGCTGACTGTGTACAATGCTGATGCAATGACAGAGGACCGAGTCAAAAAGCGACTCCCAGCCCAACCTGTGTCTACCACACCAGACATATATAACAAGGACAATACAAAAGCGTTTATTAAGCACCATATCTATTTAAGATGAGGCCAAAGAAGCGAATAGCAGACTATTGTGATCTTTGCTCTGAAGGTGTGGAGGACCCACATGGCCCTTCCAGTCACAAGAGGGTTAGTCTGATGTGCGCGTCTTTTGCTGTTAGTCGGTGTACCGAGATCAAGCCATGTAGACCTGATCCCTAAGGAACTAATGTTTATCCTCCGTTAGGTTTATATTATTATTTTGCAGTGAATTCCTACTTTGGCTTTAATAAAAGATCCTATTCTAAAGGTATCTTTCAGAATACTGAGGTGGTGAGTGCTCTTCATTTAGATTGGGACCACTGAGAAACCCATGCGATTTCAACGGTCGTCAACTAAACTGAAGGAAGGAAATATAAAGTCTAGTGTGGCCATGTATGGCCTGAGGTAAGCACAACTGAGACAATTGTCTGCACCGGCTGTATCTTTTAGGCGTCACGCTCTTTTATAGTATAATACAATAAAAGTAATATACTAAAATGGTCTGTATAAACTTAGTACCACTTTTATATATCGGCAGCCACCTTGATTTGCTATTATCCTAACTAAATTATCTGAGCTAATAATTAGTTAGTGTTTATGCTAAACCTGTGTCTTTTTCGGCACAGGAGTGGTCGCTAGTGAAATATGTTGCAATTAAGAATAGTTCAGGTTTATGGGCTATGGAAAGTCTGTAATGTAAGTATCGGCGAGTGTACATTATAATAACTAATACGATGATTATACTATATAATACTATATAATTTAAAACTTCACTAGCCAAAATATCACAGTCTAATGTTAAAAGCTTAGGTCTAGTCTGACCTACAAATGCTTAACAGTCATCGGCGTATACATAAAATACTATAACCTAAGAACGCCTATTAGTCATCGGCGCATAATTATAAAATAAAAAGGTTGTACTGAGTCACAGATGGCACAGTAACTATACAATAGTTTGGAAAAATAATGCTAGCAGAAAAATATGTAGATGAAGTCCAGGTATCTATGTGAATGTCTGAGAATGTTCAGGCCGAAAGATGATACTGGAGATGCCATACGCATATAGAGAAAATTGGCGTGGTACTAGATTTCAGAAATAGTCTGACACAAGGAGATCAGCGCAGCTAGCTCAGATGCTGCGTCGAAAGCAATGTCTAAAACAATGGAATCGGCTAAGTTTGTTACAATTAGCGAATCACTTCTTCGGCATAAACAGTAATGCCGAAATGAACCACTTTTTGGCGTGTCTCAGATGAGTATTGGCGAGATAGTCAATCGGCCTAGAAAGACTCACGGTTTCAAATTTGTAGGTGTTATAAGGTCAAAATTGGCATTGCTGCAGGTATTATTGAGCATTCATTCACTTTATGCGCGGTCTTTCAGATAATTAGTTCCAATGCACTTTTGGATGTCTGTTTTCAGCGAAGCCAAAATATCCTTCTTTTATTGGTTATTAGCCCTCAGTTAGGGGCGGAAAAATTAGTTTGACATGTGGAATGAGCCGACGCCCAATCATGGTCACATGGTTTAAATGGAAACCACTGGTGTAGATTGCCAATGGGTTGCTCGGTGAAGAAGAGCTTTATCTGATGTTACACCGTATCGTACCGCTCCTTCCCAACTGAGGATTGTAGGCCGATACGGCCCCTTATAAAGGGTTCATGGACCAATCAAATATTATGATTTTTCATTGAACTTTTTCAACCAATCACCAGTGATCATTCCTATGGGTGCGTTTAGTATAAGGCCACATGTGTATAAAGTCATAAACGACCTTCAACCCAAAGCGTCGTGGAACATGCATGATACAGGGGTCAATGCTATTCCAAGTTATATTTGACAAGATTTTTAATTTAATGATATTTCTGCCATTCCTTGTCCGATTCTTATTCTGTAGAAAGTTATGTGTTAGTTGATGCATTCTGGTAAGAATCCATGCAATAATGGGTAGGAATGGTGCCGTATTTACGATTTGGTAAAACAAGCAAATATGTACACAAAAGTATGCCAGACTCCGTATTTATTACGTAGCAGGGGTAGCGTATCTAGAACAGCGAACATGCGTGATGCACAGGTTTACGGACTGTGTTATTTTTCACACTCCTATTGAGACGTGCTACGTGTATGGGCCTAGGTGTCCGTACTAGAGGGGTGGAGCTGGACCAATTCAGCCTGGGCCTGGGCCGAATTGACCCGAGGCATACGAAGATCATCCGTACTACAAAACTTGGTTGGGAGGACGCTAGAGTTGTGTGCTTCAGAGCTTATATACAGAATTTTTATTGGTGAATTTGTTCGGTGGCCATCTTGAAATTTCCCAAAAATGGCTGCAAATCGTTTAACCTTTTAACACTTAAGAAAATTTCAATTCTCTCTTAGAAAATGACCATTTGCAGACAAAGAGAAGCCATTTTTTTAAAATTTACCATTGAAATTACTGCCTCGGTTATCGAGCCAGTCATTCCAGTTGTAAATTAAAAAAAATAGTCTCTTGGTTTCCAAATAAATTTCATTCTCAAATCCACTAACAAAAGCCATTTTTGGCTTATATGAATGTTAAAACACTACTCCTCATTAACTGCTTGAGCGATTTCAATCAGACTTGGCTGGAAGGACCCTAAAGGTTTCAGGCCTACATAATTTGGACAGTTCAATTTTTTCAGTGGCCATCTGCGATTTTGTGAAAAATTTTGGGATATTATTTAAAAGACTGCTCCTCATTATCCATTGGCTGATTTCAACCAAAAAACAGCTGGAAGAACCCTAGGCTGGTATGCTTCAGAATTTGTATACCAGATTTTGACTGCTTGATGTTTTGGGGTGACCCACTTGGATTTTCCGAAAAATGGGAATTAGTTTAAAATGCTACTCCTCATTAACAGCTTAGGCAATTTCAACCAAATTTGGCTGGAAGGAGAATTTCTATTCAGAACTTTGATAGGTCAATGTTTTGGCAGCCAGCTTTGATTTTCTGAAAATTTTCCGAAACCATTTAAAAACGGTATTTAATCAATAGCCCAATTTCACCAAAAATTGGACGTCAACATATCAAACGAGAATCTTGATTGGTCAATTTTTTGGGTGGCCATCTTGAATTTTCTGAAAATCTTCCATCATATCTATTTAGATGCAAATGGTTCAGATGCTAATGGTTCAGGTGAGCGTCACGGGCCCTTAAAACTTGCACTCTGTGATTAGAGCAGCAGAATGACATTATACTCTGTGGTAGGAGCATTAGAATAACATTATACTCTGTGATAAGAACGCCAGAATGACATTATACTCTGTGGTAGGAGCACCAGAATGACATTTATACTCTGTGGTAGGAGCACCAGAAGGACATTATACTGTGGTAGGAGCACCAGAAGGACATTATACTCTGTGGTAGGACCACCATGTGGTAGGAGCACCAGAAGGACATTATACTCTGTGGTAGGAGCACCAGAATGGCATCATACTCTGTTAGGAGCACCAGAATGGTTGCCAAATTCACTACTTGCCCATAATCCAGCAATCTTTTATACGATCTAATAATAGGAACCATTATTTCTCATCATTATTAAACCTGAAATTTCAAATAGTAGAAAATCTTTTGCTCTGAATGAATTATTCTTTAAAATATTTTGAAACTAATATGACAGTAACCAGTTAAATTGATTTGTAGTTGTTCAAATGCTTAGCCATGACTGACTTGAAATTGGAGTTGGTGTATCTTGGATCCCTAATGGATGACTGATATGTGAGATGTGATATCTATATGATTAAAATGCTGTTCATTATTTTTATCTCTTCAGAAGCCAGACCCGATTCAGATAGTAGTCTGCTAACCCCTGGATCCAATCCGAACCGATTCAGTTTTCCAAGTCAATCCAATGGGAATGCTGTGCGCTACCAACCAAACAGTCACAATGATGGTATTGTTGGTGATTTGTCCATGATTGATTGTTCTATTGTGGACAGTGAGTTTGTGACCGAATACTGCCAGGAGAATCTGAAGGTGCAGAATGATTCATCCTGTCTCGGACACGAGGACCATCAATATGAAGAAATTGATGAAAATATTAGAATGCATCTGAAAAATACTATTAAAGGGGAAGACGAGGATGAAGATGATAATGATGATGATATTGAGAAACAGGAACTCAATAAAAACAATGTGTATGAAAATGATGATGATTGTGAGGATTTTGATTTGTCGATGGAGAAAAACTGTCTCTCTTACAACTCTGATGATTTGATAATTAAAAAGCTACCGAGTCCTGTAATATGCACTGATTTAAGCGATGCAGATGATGATGAAAGATGTGGAGAGACAATCACACTGATGAGTGGTCATGCTGATGCTAATTATTCATTTGCAAAGGTTACTGAATCGGAGAGAAATTTGTTGAATAATCTACCACATAAGGCTACGGCTTACCACACATTAGAGAGTCAACATAAAACTAGTATTAGCAGTCTGGAGAACTACAATCCTGCATCAGCATCTGGGCCACCGGAGGCAGGTTCTGTCCATTTGATTGAGCCAAATCTGATGTACAAAGATGACTGCGCGAGCAGACACAAGCCAGCCACGATCTTGGTGAACTCCAGTAGTGATTGTTTGAACAGTTTGCCTAATCTGTCAATAATTGACGAGGCTACTGAACGAGAGAACGGTGTAGCACACATGATTAAGACAAATACTGTATTCAATAATGCTGGCATGTCAGTGACGCGGCACCAGTCTGATATTCAAACAAAGCATGATCCTCACAGGTATCCCCTGTCATCGAATGATTCAGTTTGTTGAAAGAGCATCTCAGCATAACACAAGATTGTGATGTAATTAACATATTGTTTGGTATCTGAGCACTAGATTATCTCAATATTTCTGATTTCTGTGATTCTTTCCTTAATTTTAAGGACTAACCATGGCCATATGTACTTTTTTCTGTCAACAAGAGGTAAACCTGTCTATAACAGACATTTGCTTTTGGCGACAGATGATGGGTTTTTTAAGATGAATGGCCATAAAACCACAGGTCATAAAATCTCCCATCATTAAGAACCATGATCATTTGATCCCACAAACTTTAGCATTGCATGTGAATTACATTAGCCGATTGACTGTTTTTAGTGACCACATTTAAGTCCCATGCAGTGTAAGTTATAGATAGGTTTGTCTCTTCAGATTACAGCACCAATGTTTGATTTGCCAAGGCAGATCTGTGATGAATTGCACCCATTACTTATGTAGTCAAATTCTCTGCATGGATGAAGACTGTCTAATCAGGATGGAAATCTCTATAATGCAAGGAGTGATAATCATGGGAGAAACAATGTTTTCATTTCAAGAGTATACTTACCACCCTGATACTCATTGATATTAAAACTCAGACTTTAAAATAAACTGCCCCCACTGGCCAGGTAATAAATCTGACAGCTTGGTGGATGTGCGGCCCAACGGCGCGCATGTGCAAATGTTGCGTTCTCTTTCTTGATTATTGGATGCCATTGCAACACGCTTGATAATTTTTTACTAGCTTCTTTGCATTTGTGTTCCAAAATTACTCATTTAAATTCTTGAGTTTGTAGCTAATTTAGCTTCTAATCCTAGTCTAAATCATGTCTGATCATGCAAAATCGTCGGAGGCCCTACCTGGACCATTAGCCATCAGGTGTTTTTATTGCTGTTTAGCACATGTTTTCGTATTGGCATGTGTTTCCGTGATGCGATTTAGATGTGGTAAGGCGTGATTGTAAGATCTTTAAACTTATTTGATGCCTTGATTACTTAACCACATGTTGTGATTTGTGTTAACAGGTACTTTCAAGAAAAATCTTGTGGTTGGCCATTCTCTGGCAGTCTGTCCATATTTTTTGTTAGAAAAAATGATATGTATCAGAGTTGTATTAGAAGGTTAATGAAGAAGCAACCTTCACACTTTGCCCCTTGGTCTCTGATGTGGATTCATGTAGACTGGAAGATCTTGAGCAGTGGGCTTCACTGTCACGCATTAGCGTTGGTAAACCTATGTTCAGTAAGGTTCAGGTATAAGAGATTTGTAGGATGGCGCTCAATTTATTAAAAAACCTTTCATTAATTTTTGACTGCCAAAGTTTTTCTTCTGCTTTCTCTTATGGTCTTGTATAGATTTATTACACCATTTAAGCAATGATGCTATGCTTTAGGGTGTTGAATACAATTCATCTTACACAATGATGGTTATTCTGATATCTCCCTTTGAATCGAAGAGTCATAATCGGTCCATGTTTATTACATTAAGACATTATGTCCTGGCTGATTTCTTTTAAGCAACTCCGCTCTCTAAATGTTTCAAAGTTTAAATTTGTAGTTGCTGCATTATTAGCTCACCTGGCAGAATAGCCAAGTGAGCTTATGCCGTGGGCAACTGTCCATCGTCTGTCTGGCGTCCGTCCATCAACTTTTTTCTTTAAATGACTTCTCAAGAACCACTAGGCCAATTTCAATTATATTTGGCAGAAAGTATCCTTAGGGCATAGGGATCCAAGTTTGTTCAAACGAAGCCGATCGGCCAATTTGGCTGGTGGCCATCTTGGATTTTAGCCAATTTTAAGAAATGTCTCAAAATCTTCTCCAAAAGTGCTTGGGCGATCGATTCAAAACTCACAAAATACCATATAGGGCAAGAGCTGAACCAAGTTTATTCGAAGGAACTTGATTGGCCAAATGGTTTGGTGGCCATCTTGGATGACCTAGTTTCCGTGAAAACGACTTCTGCAGAACTGCTGAACGGATTGGGCTGAAATTGTGGGGATATGATTATGGACTAAGTGCCAGTAAACTTTGTTCATGGGAAGTTGATAGGTAAAAAACATGGCCACCATGGACTAAGCAAATTTTAGCATGTTTGGTTGCCATATTAAATCTTTTTATTTGATGAATTTTGAAGCCGAAATTGGTTTTCTTAACTCATCTTACTTGTCATTCAGCTGTCGTATAGCGATGACCCTGTCCGTCTTCTGTCTGTCCATCCATCCATCTGTCTGTCCTTCACCAATAATGGCGGTTCATTTTGTTATTTCTTGACGGATTGACACCAGGCTTGGTCACACTGTTTCTGTCGGCATCTAATATCTGTGTTGTGAAAATGAAACTGATAGGACGTCAAATGCCAGAGTTATCACCCCTTAAATAGTTGCAGTCTCACTTTCATAGTGGAAATACATTAATACAAATACAAGCCTTCATTAATTAATTTTCTGTATTACAGGAAACACCTAATTTTTATCTCAACAAATCCTATTGATTCCATAATCTTGCGGAGCTACATCCACATTTGATTTTTCATGAATGTCACAGAACTTGCAGTTTTTGTTGAACAAGTCATGTACTTTATGTAAAATGGTTATAATTTACATGGATAGTTTTGGAACATCTCCTGCATAAGGTATCCTACATGACATATGTAACATACCGGTTGGGAAGTTCTTGGATCAATTAAGAGTTTTGACAAGGTACGTATTTCCGAACGTTATTCTTTCCTACATAAGGTATACTACATACCGGTTTGAATCGAATCCTACATAAGGTATCCTACATACCTATGTAACATACCGGTTGGGAAGTTATTGGAGCTATTAAGAATGTGACGGTGGTGCAAACAGGCGTGGTGGACCAGATGAACACCACAAGGATACACCACGATCATCCCCTGAAGAAAAGCGAGTGGTCCTTCTAAGGACCGTTACTAACCAACTAACATGAAACTCTCATGGATTGTGGAATGGGGTTTTTTCTATTCACCATTCTGTGTAGTTTGTCTCCCTGTCCTTCATTGATCTGGTAACAGGTTTGGTGGACTTCTTTCCTGCTTAATCATCTGATAAAGATGGGCTCATATCATATTAGCTGGGTTTTTTTAGATTTTGTAAAATAAGATTCTGCAGGTTTATTCTGATCCTAGCTGCCATGCTTAAGCGCTTCTAGATAATCTCTACTCTCTCAGGGGTGGGGATGGATATGGCTAGTCTCATGCATGTCATGGGTAGCAAATTTCCTACATACAAGGTACAATCAACGTAGTCATTAAATCCTCCCCCTTTTTTCTATCAAACCATGTTAGTCTCCTGTGACATTAGGTCTGGCTTCTGTTCCTGATCGATACATTTCTGCTCTTCAAGTAGGATACAGTGGAGGAATGGCATAATCCAAGGATTTTAAGGAGTATAAGGTGCTGGCAGATCATCTTTTTATAGGGTCTCGGCTCTTATCTTCACCTCACATATTTATCCTTTTCTGACAACTTCCGGGAAAATTTTACACTTCAAGTTCTTATTATTTAATTCTAATTCTGTTGCATATTTTGGAATTATTTTGACTGGAGCCCATCGCTGCTGTATTGCTGTTTGAGACAACGATGACTTAGTCAAATCGTTTTATAATATTCAATTCTTTTCCTGATACGTTGTCTCACAAATGGAGTTCATCGATGAAAGGATTAATATGGACATGGAGTAATTTTGGCTAGTCATCACTGGTCTCATGAAGGGTAAGGGACAGTGTTTTCTAATATTTCTATACATACAGAATTGATCCTAACTGGATCTGGGTTCTTTTAATCACATCATTGCCAGTCTAGGATTCCTCCGGCTTGGAAGGTTCCTTAATTGTGTAAAAATTGGGCCGAATGGGGTCAGTTTTGTGTATGAAGGTCAAGTCTGGTAATTCAGAATTTTGTCCTTCACCCCGACTGCATACACTGCATTTTCATTCGGTGGGTGTCATTGGTACCAATTCTCCAGTTTATGCATCTGTAGGTCCTTTTTGATGTCTTGTTCTTAAGTGGCATTATCAAATCACCCAAGTTTTTCTCTCCGGTCTTAGACAGGATAAAAGATTGAGAAAAAGTTGAGTATATTTCCATACCAATCCTTCATCATCATATATAAATTTGATCTGTTGCTGGGGATTTTTCCCCCATAATATCATGTTGGACTCAATATCAAGCATGATGTATTTTCTTCTCCAGAATACATTGGTATGTTTAAGCTTCTTCCTCAGAGTTTCTTGGGTCTCGTGGCCAGTTCGAAGATTCCTCGGCCATATCTTTTACGAATCTCGTTTAAATTCATCATATGCTTGAACCCATAGTCTTCGGACAAATCCTTCCTTTGATCCTTTGTACTAAGAGTCGGGGGAGGGGATCACTATAGAATTTCCTCTCGTTCTTGTGGCTATGGAATCAGATAAAGTAGTCTTATTCCCTCTTCAATACTCTGGAATGTCAGAAAATGAAGAGATATTGTCTCTCACAAGCCACCTATCTGCTCATGCAGTCATTTCTATAGTAACAACTTTCATCAACAAGCAGGGCGGTTGAGGTTATCATATTTTGTCTGGAATTTTGGTCCTCCTCCAGCGGTAATGTCAGGAAATCTATCAGCATCTTGCATTCCAGGTAGAATGATTTTCCATGTAGCTCATTTATTACATCCCATTAAGTTTCTACTCAGTATAGCGTCCACATCTGATGTTCATATTCTAGCTCCAGGCCAGGCTCTGGCAGTAGATGCTCTGGCCCAGTCATAGACATCAAATTTTGTTTAAATATCTTCAATTTAACTTTCTAGTACCAATTGTCTTTAAGAACCTTTGTCAGCGGTTTCTAATGCAATTGTCTTTTAAGAACTTTTTTGTCAGCGGAATGTATTATCCCTTTAATCACTCCTGCTTGGCCCAATAAGAGTTATTCAGTGAATCTCGTAGTCCTCTTTGTGGAAATCCAGTCGTCCCAATTTTGTGGATTTTCTATCTCGTTTAACAGCAGCTTTCATTTCATCATTCCACAAATCTTCAATATGTATATTTGGTATTTTCCAAGACACCTGTTTTTCAGAAATTGATTTTGTTTGTCTTAACTTTAGTTTCTTAATCAATTCAAATATATCTGTTACAGGAGAATTTACCACAATATATTTAAGGTTTTCAATTGGTTGTAAGAACAACACATTATGACGCCCGATTCTGCATCCCATCATCAAGTCATAAATTCATGGAATATTTTTTGATCTCTGTATGCTGGGGTGGTGTTATCGTTTTTACTAGCATCTATCCTTTATTTTCTAGAAGCCGGTTTGAGAGTTATTAAGTATTTACATCATTTATCCAGGGTACAGGTATTTTTAGTGTATAGCGCAAAGACAAAAACCTATAATAAATTCCTCTATTAACTCATCTCTTGGGTCCATCTGTTTAATTGTATAACTCTGAAATCATTCTATTTCTACTAGCTGTCGCGTTTGTTAGATGGCGTTCTGATATTCATATTCTTTTTGTGAATGATCTTTTCTAGGTGGTATGAGATCTGGCTACATTCTTTGCTCTTGAAGAGATCTTATATTTATAAAACCTAATTAATTGTTTTCAATCCTTTCCGAAAACTATACCCAATTTAACAGATCTTTTTGAAACACCATTCAGATTACTTATGCAAATTTGTTTAGTAAGCGCGGATCTCATCAACTGGATTACAGACACCATTAATTGACACTAGAATGTATCTCCAGGAGACACTCAGTAAGTGTTAAGGCACACAATGTTCGTGGTATGGCCTTCTCCTTTGCATTCTGTGCAGATCTATCAGTGGACGACATTATGTAAGTTGCAGTATAAATGTCAGATTCTACATTATTTTTATTTGAAAGATCAGATTCAATTCACAATCTGACATTTTTAGTTTCGTCACTCAAACCTAGGCTCAATTTCCTAGATTCTTTAGTCAGCCATGTTCTTCACCATCTCGCATCTGTTTTTAAATTCTCTTTGCTGAGATTTTCTAATTATCATAATTTTAGTGTATTTTGTTTGTTCATGCAGTTTCAGCACTTCAGTGATTTAGTTGGTTTTAGTATTTTTGGTGATTAACCTTTCATTCCTCATTTGCAATTTACCAACCCACGTAGTATTTGGGCTCTGGCCAATTCTATGTTTTAGCAAACAGTGAATTGAGTGGCTTAGCATTTTTGTTGTGTTACAAAATGACCCAGACATGTTGTTGGCTTTACTAAAATGCCACTCAATTCACTGCGGCCTACCTCGGCCACCCCGCATCATTAAATCGCAAATCATTAAATTTTGGGGAATTAATTAATGACGGCTTGGACTCGGTCGCATACATAGTAGCATAAGTATCCATGCTCACAGACTTGTTTATATGTAATCTATAGGAATAGGGGAACCGGTTCCCTAGAGTAATGACTACTTTAGAGTTAGAGATACTATCAAGAATACCCGATGGAGGGATGTATCTCTGCTAACCTTGTTTACTAGGGAACCCACACGCCATGGGAATGATTAACTTACAATTTTCTGAGATATCTACATCAGGTGACTTATAGCAAACGGTGAATTGAGTGATAAGTATTTTAGTAAGCTAACAAAACGCCAGACCAGTATATGCATCTGCTTCGGTTTGTTCCCACTGTCCACTTTTTTATCACCATGTCAGATTTTATTGCCAAAGTGGATTGAACTCCAATTAATGGATTAACCTTTCCAATACTGCATAAATATTTAAGATATGTATTATGTGCTCTGACATCTATGCTCTTAAAAATATTTTGAAATGTATTTGATTGATGAAAGTTGTTGCCGCTCTAAATCAACTCCAGCTCACCCTTCCCCTGCTGGTAACTTGGTGATTCAGCCAGATGCGCATGTGTTAAATGGATTGTGTGGTGGTGGTGAATAACTTGCTATAAAGACCACCTACCTGCCTTTAGAGACCGTTTTCTTCAATTGTATTTAAACCTCTAGTAACCGTCTGACTGCTGAGTTTTTGCAGACGACATTCCAAAGGTTATATCTGTGAACCTGATAAATATTTTGAAAACCATTGGACTGAAAGTTGTTGGTGGCTAAGCCGCCAACAACTTTCAGTCAAATTGCTTTCAAAATATTCAACAAGTCGAGCTTTTGAAAATTGAAATTATTGGCTGCACTGGCTTGCAGCAGTGAGACAGTTAAGAAACTAGCTGTTGTTAGCACTGATATCATCTATTTTCACTTAAACATTGTTCAAAATCACTAATGCAAAAAACCAGTCCAGAGATTGTTGTCAGTATCTCGAAAACTAAACCGTTTGACTGAAAGTCATTGGAAGTGACACCGATGGATGTAAAACTTAAAGTAAGATTAGTTGAAAAGCCTATGTTCCAGGTGATCAATACAGGCCCATTGCGCCTCTTGTTATTAGGTCACCTGGTCATAATGGCCAAGTGAGGTTATGCCGTAGTGACTGTCCTGCCATCTGTCTGTTCATCCGTCCGTCGACCTTTTCTTTAAACGACTTATCAAGAACCACCAGGCCGATTTCAATTATATTCGACAGGAAGCATCCTTAGGGCATAGATATTCAAGTTTGTTCAAATGAGACTGATTGGCCAATTTGGCTGGCAAACATCCTGAATTTTGGCTGATTTTTTTTAATGTCTTTAAAAACCTTCTTCCCCTCTTCTTGAGGAATCGACTCCAAACTCATGAAACATCATCTATGCCAAGAGCTAAGCCAAGTTTGTTCAAGAGAACTTGATTGGCCAAATGGTTTTGGCGGCCATCTTGGATGACCTAGTTTTCGTGAAAATTACTTCTTTAGAACCGCTGAAGGGATCAGGCTGAAATTTGGGAGATATGATTAGGGACTAAGGACCATTAAAGTTTGCTCAAGGGAAGTTGATCCGTCAAAAAACATGGCGGGGTCTGGGCTGATCAAAATGTAGCGTGTTTGGCGGTCATACTAGATTTTTTTTATTTGATGGATTGCGAGGCCGAAATTGGTTTGGTATGTTTTTTGGTATTCAGGTTTCAAATTTGCCATTTTTGAAACCTTCGAATAAATGGTTTGGTGGCCATCTTGGACTTTGACCAATTTTTAGAAATGTCGAAAAATCTTATCCAAAACCATTTCAGCGATCGATTCAGGTCATGAAATATCATCTAGCGCAAGAGATGAACCAAGTTTGTTCAAGGGAACATGATTGGCTAAATCTTTCCGTGGCCATCTTGGATGACCTGGTTTTCGTGAAAACGACCTTTCCCAGAACTGATGATCGAATTGGGCCCTAATTTGGGAGATACCATTAGGGCCTAAGAACCATGTTTGTTCAAGGGAAGTTAATGGGTAAAAAGCATGGGCGACCTGGACTTTTTTATTTGATGGATTTTCAAGCTGAAATTGGTTTTATGTAGGTTTTTGAGTATGCTGATTTCAAATTTACCACGTTCGAAACTGTCGGATAAACAGTTTGTCCGCCATCTTGGATGGTTTTCCCGCCAAAAGCTCCCATACTACGGCAATGGGAAATGTAAAATGTCTTCTCGAGAACCACTGTACCAATTTCAAGTATATTTTGCAGGAAGCATTCTTATGCCATAGAGATCCGTATTTGTTCAAACAAAGCCGATCGGCCATCTTGGATTTTTAGCAATTTTTATAAACGTCTAAAAATATGCGAAATCGTTTGGGGGATTGATTTCAAACTCATGAAATATCAGTTCGAGTAAGAACTGAACCAATTTTGTTCAAGGGAACTTGATTGGCCAATTGGTTCGGCGGCCATCTTGCATGACCTAGTTTTCGCGAGAACAACTCCAGATCCGCTGGACAGGTCGGGACAAAATTTGGAAGCTATGATTAGGCACTAAACGCCATTAGAGTTTGTTCCATGGAGATATGTTAAAACATGAATCAATCAAAATGTAGCTTTTTTGGTGGACATCTGTTATTTTCTGCAAATTTCTGAGAAAATCATGAAAAGACAACTTATTAACCAATGGGCCAATTTGAGTTAAACTATTTACTGATTTTCTTGGTCTTCAGGCCAACGATAAGGCAAGTGACGAGAAGTGACATGTGGAAAAAGAGGTTTCTGATAAGAAGCCTTTCATCTTGAAATGATGAATGAGATAAAGAAGACATAAAAGACCTGATGCCAGAGATGCTTCGCAGCATGCTTCAGGGTTCAGGTAGTTTAGCGTCTTCTTCTGAACCAGAGTGGAATGTCCCTGCCTGTGGGTCAGGTTTTCTCATTAGACAACCAGTTTTCGCTTTTGATCCAGACATGGTTCCTGCAGACCCGGGCTTGAGGCTTGCCTCGTCCGTTGCCCCGGGAATGGGAGTTATGGTCTTGGACATCCGCTTAATGGACGTTTTGGAGTAGCCAACAACACCAGGAATCGATTCCTCTGGCGATTCCTATCCTACCCAGGCCGGGTTAGTGTTCTATACTGACTGGGTGTCTAATCTTTCTGGGCAGGTTGAAGATGACATTCTGCTAGCTCTATACAATTAAAGAATAGGAGACATCCGCTTTTCTGTGCTGCATTGCTCTTCACCCTTGGGGCGAGGATGTCGCGATCAAACAAAGTCAGTCCTATGTTTGTGATGTCTCATTAGTTTGTCATGTTTTTTGTACTAATACGTTGATGGTTCGTGTTTTATGTGGTTCAATCATGAGGGCACACAAAAATGAAACTTTTCGTCCAATGGCCTGTAGTATGTGGCACTAGGACATAGAGAGCATGTAGGACATCACTCCTTTTCTCAAAGGGTGGTAGGGTGGAAGCACGTGCTACATTAACGATCATTACTCTCCACATCGGTTGTGTTATCCGATGTCCACATCATTTTCTGCTTGCGTCTTATACGCAACTTCAGACAGTTGTGCCTCAAACACAAAAGAGCTTACTCTTCCAGGGACAAGCCGGTCTTCTGACCTTACCTCCCTCCTGCCGAATTCACTTATGAATTATGGCTATATCAATAAGTATCATGGTGGTAAGTATACTCTTGAAGTGAAATAAATGAAATCATTGATTTGTTTTTTTATGAGAGTTCATACTTGCCACCCTGATACGATTCAGGCCTCTTCGCCCCACGAAGGCACAGTCTTTAGGCTATTTATGTACGATGATGTGACAGTCTGTGCCATGTGCGCCGTTGGGCTGCACATCTACCGAGCCATCAGATGTATTACCTGCCCAGTGTTTTTTTTTATTGGAATTGGGTCGATATTTGTAAAATATCAATGAGTATCAGGTTGATAAGTATCAGCTCTATCATGAAAAAAGAAATCTGGTTTCATTTAGTGTCTAGAATGCAGCGAGTAATTACTACATCGTCTTAAATTATGTATACTTTGTACTAACCTAATAACAGCATTATTAGCTCACCTGGCCTGAAAGGCCAAGTGAGCTTATGTCGTGGCGACCATCCGTCGTGTGTCCGTCCGTCAACTTTTTCTTTAAATGACTTCTCAAGGACCGCTGGGCCAATTTCAATTATATTTAGCAGGAAGCATCCTTAGGGCATAGGGATCCACGTTTGTTCAAAGGACGCCGATCGGCCAATTAGGCCGGTGGCCATCTTGGATTTTGGCCGACTTAGAAACATCTAAAAATCTCCGAAATCGCTTGAGGGATGGAAGGAAACCTCATGAAATATGATCTAGGGCAAGAGCTCAACCAAATTTGTTCAAGGAAACTTAATTGGTCAAATAGTTTGGCGGCCATCTTGGTTGACCTAGTTTTAGCCAAAATAACTTCTCCTGAACCGCTGAAGGGATCAGGCCGAAATTTGGCAGATATGATTAGGGACTAAGGGCCAGTAAAATTTGTTCAAGAGAAGTTGATCCATAAAAAACATGGCCGCTGTGGGCCAATAAAAATATAGCATGTTTGGTGGCCATATTGGATTTTTTTATTTGATGGATTTTGATGGATTTTTGGGTATTCTGATCTCAAATTTGCAATTTTCGAAACTGTGGGATGAACGGTTTGGTCGCCATCTTGGATCATTTTCCCGCCAAAAGCTCCCATACTAAAGCAACGGGAAATTTAAAATATCTTCTCGAGAACTATTAGTCCAATTTCAATTATATTTGGCATGAAGCACCCTTAAGGCATAGAGAGTCAAGTTTGTTCAAATGAACCCGATTGGCCAATTGGGCCGGCGACCATCTTGGATTTTGGCAAATTTTTAGAAATGTTTTTAAAAATCTCCCAAACCATTTAATGATCTAGAATAAGCGCTGAATCAAGTTTGGTCAAGGAAACTTGATTGACCAAATGGTTCAGCAGCCATCTTGGATGACCTAGTTTTCACAAAAACTACTTCCCCAGAACCGCTGAAGCGATCAGGCCTAAATTTGTGATATATAATTAGCAACTGAGGGCGATTAATGTTTGTTCAAGAGAAGTTGATTCGTCAAAAAACATGGCCGCAAATATATTGTTTGGCAGCCATATTGGATTTTTTTATTTGATGGATTTTGAGACCAAAATTTGTTTTATATAGGTTTTTGGGTATTCTGATCTCAAATTTACAATTTTCGAAACCAGGCCGATTTCAATTATATTTGGCAGAAAACATCCTTAGGGCATAAGGATCCGAGTTTGTTCAAATGAACCCGATCGGCCAATTTTCCCAGCGGCCAATTTGGATTTCGGGCCATTTCAGGAAATGTCTAAAAATCTTCTCCGAAACCACTTGGGGAATCTTCATCTAGGCCAAGAGGTAAGCCAAGTTTGTTCAAGAGGACTTGATTGACCAAATGGTTCGGTGACCATCTTGGATGACCTGGTTTTCACGAAAATGACCTCCAAAACCGCTGAAGGGATCAGGCCGAAATTTGGGTCATTAAAATTTGTTCAAGGGAAGTTGATCCATCCATGGGGCAATCAAAATGTAGTGTGTTTGGCTCCCATATTGCACTTGCAAAAATTTCCAAAAACTCATTTAAACGACTACTCCTAAACCACCCACCAACAATTTTGACAAAAATTGATGGTACTCCAGGTGAGTGACACAGGCCCATTGCGCCTCTTGTTTTTTTTTAATGTCGTTTCATAATATTCATATGTATACAATACAATTCTTGCCTTTAATTTTGTGACAAAATACTTAATTAATTTCATTAATAAACTGTGTTAATATGGAATGTGAAATAGAAGTTGCAGGATAGATCTCTATGTATACAGGCCTCATAAGTATGCATGCATAATAAGTACACATGCCTCACAAGTACACATGTTTAAAAGTATTCAACATCTTAGCTGTATATTTATCTTGAATGTGGGACCTTAAAATGTTCAGGGTTAACATGTTAAATATTTATCGCAATACTCGCTTTTAAATACGTTAAAGAGAGTGAAATTTGTATTAATGAGCATTTTTATATTATTATCTACTTAAAGCTGGATGATTTTCAGTGTTTGTGAAATGGATTGCCATTATGAATTTGCTGCATCAATATGCATATATCATCATTCAATAGAATTTGCCTACGATGGTGAGAATCCAATTCTCTGATTCAATTGTTAATAAAGGTTGTCATAGTTGAGTGTGGATAAAGCATAGTTAATTTTTTGTGCACCTTACTCGAATACCAATAAATTAATTTTTAGATATCCAGTTATGTATTTGAGGCGGGAAGATATACTTTTGACAAAATCTTACTTATATAAACCGTCTCCTAACCTTTTTGCTGCTAAAGATTTGATAGAGAGCCATTGAATATGTTGAACTCGTGTGTAAGACAACAGCAGCTTAGAGCAACATTGTTTCCAAAATAAATGGCAATTATCGAAATAAAGGGAACTGAATATAGGAATGTAATAAGTCCTTTGTCTAAAGGTTATAGTTGACATGGTTACATGCAGTCAGTTCAGGGTAAGCTTTTCAATAATATATTTTCCTTGTATGCAGATGATTATTTTCTGGGACTTCCCTTGTACATGACAAGTCTGTAAATTAGCTGAATTCTAGATTAATGAAATAATAAATATTTGACAGCTATTCTATTAATCGAAGAGCCGATTATTTTAATTTTTCACAGAAATAACTACAGGCGACAAACATTTCCAGAGGAATTCCAATTTGCTGGCCAAGAGATTATTTTTTTAATTTTATCACTGGAATTACTGGCTTGAAAATTCATTCTAGTGATAAATTTTCAAAAATAATCTTTTGGTGGGCAAATGGATATTTCATCACTGGCTTGCGGCAGGACTATCCAGATGTGTGGAAGTACTTTGTCCCACACACCACCTCAGGCCTCACACCAGCAGGGATAGTTTGGATCAACCAGTCCCTGGAAACACTGTGCTACTGCCTCCTTACGGCACAGACCCAGCTGCAGCATTCCATAGATGGTGTCAGCGGAGCGGAGGTCCAGGCCATGTTCATCAGTCTCGTTGAGGATATGATCATCGTGGCAGACCCCAGTAGTCTTTTCAGCAGGGGTCGCAAACTTGACTTTGCTATTTCGCCACACCTACGGTTGATTCTGAGCAACATAATCGTGAACATCGAGGACCTCCAAGTCAGGGTCTATAACAACATGATAGTCGAGGGGAGTTCCCCCGGTGTCCACTTCGGCTTCAACACTGCCATCAACGCATCTACGCGTAGTACGAGCCATACAGGCGTTCCGACCCTGACACTGCAGTCAGTCGACACGGCAGCTCCAGGCGCTCCGACACTGCAGCCAGTTGACACGACCGCTTCCCGTGGTAGCGCTACATGTGGTGTCAAGCCTAGCTATCGTGGCGCTCAGGATCGGCCTATTCCGCCGCTAGCACATCGGCTATAAGACTATCCTGACTCTACAGTAGCAGTGGGGACCACGATGAGACACTGAACCAGCTTGACATGCCCTACAGCCCCTATACCCGCTGCCAACATGCACATCCAAGGGCTGGAGGGTTCGGCAGCACATCCTTTTTCCAGCTTGTAGTATCGCAAGCCTTGTTCAGCTCTGAGTCCGGTGAGGCCATGGCGGTCTTCAACTGCTGGAACACATCTGCCAGGTACTCCTGATCCTTGTAGAAACCTTTAGCTCGCAGGAGCTGCTCGACGATACTCTCCCGCCCATGATAAGGTATTCGAGGAAGCAGATCTGTCCCTTGCCAAATCCTAGATAGAGCTTCACAGCTGTCAGCTCAGCACCGGAATTGGTGTCCATCTGCAAGTACTCGAAGCTGTCACGAGCTGCGTAGCGGTCGAGGAAGTCATAGTAGAACTCCAGCATTCGCAGCTTAGCCAGCTCGTATACTGCTATACCCACCTGGAAGGGGTGACGAATGGTGATTTTAGCCTTACGGCTCTGCAATTCGTAGGAATCCTCGATCTCCTCTAGATCCTCGAACCATGCGCTACGCAAGGCTCTGTCTACTGCTCGTTCATCCTTAGTGAAGCTCGTGTTGGTATGACATTCTAATGCCTCGATCAGCTTCCCATATGCACTGTTGCCAAGGAGTTTGAAGAGATCAGCCAACAAGGCTTTACTTTTGTCAACATCCCCGGTACAATGTGCCTCAGTAACAGAGTCTACAAACCATTCAAAAGGTTTCTGTGAGGTGTAGTCTATAGTGCGATAGGTAGCAGTAATCTCTAACCCGTGGGCAAGGTACCACTTGAGAGTTGGTGCCTACAATACCCTTTTCTTACCAGAGAGTGCACCAACGAGCTTGCTAGTTGTAGACTTTTTTCGACCTGTTTTATCAAGGTATGCAAGCATCTCCGAAGGTATAGCCTCTTCTGGGATCTCACGATTATAGAAGATGGGAGACATCTCCTCAAACTTTGGCCATAACGCTTTAGGTACCACAATGTCGACCTCAGCAAACCCGAACCAATGATCCGCTAGCAGATCCTGCTTAAAGCGTTCAATATCACTGCTTACATGCCTACCCCACCGTCGTACAGTTTCTTTACCACAAAGCATTGCTTGGGCCATGGTTGACAAATACAGAGCATTTGCATCATAACCAAGGAGACGTTGACATACTCGCTTACCTTGGCGAATTCGGGTAACCCCAGACTCGTGATATCTCGTGAACACAATGCTCGGACCCCCAACAACAACACCCTTTAATATCTCGTAAGCTTCCTTGCCTGGAGAGTAAAGGCTAATATCCGGCTCATGTTCAGCAGTACCACGTAGTAAGTACTGAAGCGACACACCAGGAAGTGACACTGCATCCTTCAGAATGTCTATACCTCGTTCTGTGTAGAATTCTCGCATCTTCTCTAAGGTTTCAATGAACGGGCTAACATCCAAGTTGTTGTAATATCGCAACCAGTCAGCAAACGTCTTCATCCCCAGATCTCTGAAGGTCTGCTTACAAGCTTTCCACTCTGACAACTCAAGAAGGTAACCACCTTTGAGCTTGAACCACCCACCACGCAGGACAATCAGGTAGTCCAAGATAGTCAAGCTTCTCAGGTGAGAACCATTCATAAGGTAACCAGCTCTTCTGTTGCGTGCAACCGTAGGCTTTGATCCATTTCTCATAAGAAACCCCTCGGCCAAGGTAGTTGATTACATCGAGAAACCTCAGTTCAGGCGTAATGAGGAACATTCTCTGGCTAGCCTTCTTGGCGACTTTCACCGTTCCTTTGGACGAAGTAGTAAGTTCATCCACGAAGTAATTCTTGATGAGGTTCAGGTTGTACCGCCCAGAGTTGAACCCGAGCACAGGCACCTGGTCACACCACTCATTGATAAGTGGCTGCTGTCGTTTTGGTAACTTGTCCAAGTCTGCGGGTAGGTACTGTGACTGAACCCTTGCACGGATCTTGGAGGCTCGTAGTTGGATCTCAAGTATGAACTCTGAGATCAGCACTTTGGAGTTAGCATTGCAGAGGTGAGTTGGCGAGCTCGCGCTACCGTCTAAGGAGCAACCGACTGACACCGAGATTGGTATGTGGGCACTCTCGATCGTGAGACTGTAGGCTGGGTCTTGATCCCATCTAGAAGGGCTTCAAAGTCATAGACAATAAAGTGTGTGTATGGTACTGTCCGCACAGGGGTGTGGACGCTTGGACAGCATTTTATACAGCACTCCCACTGTACCACAAGCATGCGTCCAGATGCTCTCAGTTTCTCGTCTCTCGTGACCGTCTTGCGGTATCTTTGATCAGCATCCTCACCTCGCTGGTGTTGTGAACATCCATGCCAGTGACAGCCATGAAACTGGTATACTGTGTCGGTTGTCGGATCATAACCATCTACGGGAGCCCCCTCAATCCAACGTTCACCACCGTGACCACACTTTGCATGGTGTATATGAATTCCACGGTTTCTCGACTCATATTCAATCCGAGTAGCCGTGGAACTGGCCAGTTGGTATGGATATGCCTTCTCGTATGGGTACTGCGGTGCTACTACCTTCTCACCAGGGCAATCGATGGTTGTTTTTCCTCATGTACACCGGTCGGCATGGCGATGGAGACTACATGCTTGGGTGAACTGCTGTTGACAGTGCCCACAGCTGAAAGTGTGGGCCAGCTTGGAGATGGCCTTGTTGAAGAAGGCGTGGTGGTCGTACACTCCTATTGTCATGATGGTCGGGTAGTGTGCAGGTTTCCTGGTCAGATGCCAGCTACCCTCTTCAGTGGGCTCATAAACACAAATCCCTGTCTTCGCAAAGAACTCTACCGTGTCCAGCTGGTCTAGGGACATCTTTGGTACGTCAGCCACAGGCCTGTTCAGGCCATAGAACTGTTTAACAAGCTCTCGTGCAAGAGCTGTACTTCTATCAGCTCTTGCACCCTGCTGGACTGCTAGACATCTCCAGAGGCACATGTTATCTTTGTAGGTATCGAGTGCCACCATTCCCTTCCTCCATCGGAGGCAGACCGGGAGGGGGCCTGTCCCTAGCAGAGGCTGGCGGTTGATGACAACCTTTACCTCAATGTTGATTGATCTGACGAAGGCCCACACGGTATTGGGCCGATCAATATTGTCTGGGTCGAGGCGGGCTTGCTCTCTGCCCTCCACCCAAGTCTGGGTCTCTCCTAGTGTATTCATACATGGACTTCCTGGAGCATTCTTGTGGAAGAGCATTACCCTACCATCCTCGATGTGGCAGATTCGATAGGTGTGGGTATACCGAAGGTAGAAGGCGTTCTGAACAGTCCGCAGCTTCTCCATGATCTGACCTGTAATGTCTCCTCCTAGCCCTCTGAAGAATGTCCAGCATACTGTTCGCCATCCTCTCCTCTGTCTCCCTCTCACCGAGACGCTCGTTGGGAATCTGCTGACCTTCTCGCCTCATACTCTGGGCTAGGGTTTCAGATCTCGGTCCCCTCATTAATCGTCTTCTGATTCGGTCTAGAAGAGGTAGACATTCTTGTGGATGGCTTGCCATCCGAGTTTGCCATCCGAGTTGCTACAGCTTTGGCCCGTAAGCTGACATTCGTCTCATACAACTGACGACTCTCACGGAGCAGCTGTGCTTTCTTGTGAGGGTTCCATGGATCCTCAGAGGTGAGTGCCGGAAACCTCCCTGTGTATTTTGCTCGGGAGAGTCGCTTTAGCCACTTCTCAGCAAGGGTGGGGAGTCGCTTTCGCCACTCCTTGGCATTGGCGTGTGCAATCGTCTGGAGCAGGTCGGCTTTGCGGGCCTTAGAATAGCCTCTAAGACCGAATTGCTTTGCCATCACTCGAAGGTGTGTTACAGTAACCATGATGGTCTATATTTAGATCTTAAACCTTTCTGACTTACAGTAACCCTGATGCAAGGTCTATATATTAGATTTTAAACCTTTCTGAGTGGCGATCAGTACCTGTGGGTGGTGTATATCCCTGTGGATGCCTGTCTATAAATGGGCGTTCAGACCCTATTATGTGTGGCGATCAGTACCTGTGGGTGGTGTATATCCCTGTGGATGCCTGTCTCTAAATGGGTGTTCAGAACCTATTATGTGTGGCGATCAGTACCTGTTTGTGGTGTACATCCCTGTGGATGCCTGTCTCTAAATGGGCATTCAGACCATATTATGTGTGGCGATCAGAACCTGTGGGTGGTGTATATCCCATATATCCCTGTGGAGGCCTGTCTCTAAATGCGTGGCATGACGCGTTTAAGTTCTTCCATAACTAAACTGAACTTTCTACTGGCACGGACCTTGTAGTTCATTCTGTTGGAATGTTTACGACCCCCGCATACTTTACGTAGTCCACAGTCTGTATAAATACCTGCCACGCATCCTCTGCACGGCTTCGGCTCAACAGCAGAATCTGAGCATTGTGTGTCGCACAATATTCTCCAACACAGTTCCTTAAGCATCGAAAAGGCTTACCTCGCATAAGCCATTTGCATGTATTATAATGCATGTTTGATAAAGTCTATATCAAGATCTTAAAGCTTGGGCTGATGGGTGTAGGGCCTGGGAGTCTTGTATGTATTTGTGGTTCTCCCGGACAGTGGGGTCCACACGCGAGTTTTATATTCTTGGCCATGGCCATTTGTCTAAATGGAAATCCAGTTGTCTAAATGGAAATCCAGTTGAGGGAGGTGATCAGGCAGGTGGTATTTTTCTACTACTGGCTATACTACTGCTCCTTCACCTTGTGACTTTCAAACAGATGCTGCCTTACTACTTTGCCGCCGGCCATGTGAATTATCCACGATACGGTTTATACCACATCCGGTCAATGGAGAAACTCCCTCCCCATGTTCTGAGCCACTTCATAATGGTGAGCATGTGGGATGCCATATCCGTGGTATTTGGAATGGGATCTGGAGTGATCAATTTATAGAATCTACATTTATGAGATATGGACACAGTAGTGGTGGAATCATAGGAATAACACTCAAGGTAGGAGCTCTTACGGTTTGGGCACTGAGTCGCCATTTGTGTTGCAAGATTGAAGCATGCTTGAATGAGATGGAGGAGGAAGGGAGTGCCTGTGGTAATCAAATCTGCCACAAGGAGGAAACCAAGGCACGGATTGAAGCAGACGCCAAGGACAGAGTTGGAATACGCCAGAAGTTGGACACTTGCATCCATCCATTGGATCCAAAGCAACACCCTGATGCAATAGTGAACATTAGCAGTGGCAAAACTGGTACACCCAACGTTAATGTGCATAAGGCAGTAAGCATTGGAGAAGCATTGCTGGTAGACTTTGAGAAAAGCTGGCCTGATGGTTTCTACAGCACCATATCGAAAAAGGTGACAACTCTGGCAGAGACAAAAAAGTCAGTACAAGTTGGCGACTCAAAAGTGTGTGATCTGAATGCAATATATTCGAGGGTTATAGCTTTGTTGTCAAGTGATCGTGACATTGATATAAAAGATGTAATTTCTCATGAACTTGCTCCAGTCGACTGCAATGTTCACAGAAGATGGGATGCGGAGTGTTAAAGGCAAATCGGTGCTGAAAAGGTCCTTACAAATGGAGCGTGTCTAGCAGAAATTCTAGATTTGCAGATGTAACAGTTATTGATGGTTCAGCCCTTCTATGGACAATTCATTGGCCAACTGATGGTACAGTGGCAGATTATGTAGCAAATGTCAAGAAACGTGTAACTACATACCTGGTGGCCAGTAATACCTATCTGGTGTTTGATAGGTACCATGACTTCAGTATAAAGTCTGTCACAAGGGACGGCAGGGAAACTGGCGTTAGTCGACCGCATCACCTGAATTTAAAGACAAGGCTACCTGCACAAAAGATTGTCTTGTCTTCCGTAGAGGATAAAAAACAACGGATTAGAATCATCTGTGATGAACTAGTTCAAGACAGATAGTTTCACACCCATAGCACTACGAAACACAAGCTGGAAGTCACTGGAGAAGACCCATGCCCTGTTGAAATAGCTAATGAGGACATACAGGTTAGATATGATCTAGAGACATCCCACGAAGAAGCTGACATAATTATTGTGCAGCAGGCTTTAAAGTGTGCAAGTGAAGCTAGCAGACTGTCAGTAATATCAGATGACACAGATGTGTTTGTGCTCCATGTGTATTACTATCAGAAACAAAACCTTAAATTGCCACTAAGCATGGAATCACCCAGTAAGCAGAGGGCAATTGTGGACATTAAACTGACAGTAGAAAAGCATGCTAACATTGCGAATGAACTCCTCCCGGCCCATGCTCTGTCAGGATGTGACACAGTGGCATGCTACTTTGGAATAGGAAAGGGATCAGTTGTTAAAGCTCTGAAGTCTGGATATGATTTATCTGCAATCGCCAAGGTAGACGCACCTTTCACCGATGTCATGGAACAAGCTACTATTTTCATTTCTGCTTGTTGTGGCATAAAGAAAACCAAGGACATGTCAGAAACAAGATTATATGTGCGGGGTACAAAAAATGGCAAGGGACATACATCATCGCCAAAACTGTGTGCCATTCCACCCACAACAGAGGCATTCATAGAAAATGTGAAGAGGGTTCACTACCAGGCAATCTTGTGGCGAACTCTAGAATCAAATTGGCTGCCACTACTAGACCCAGAGGACCTCGGATGGAAGAAAGACATTGGTAACAAATCACTAACACCAACTACCATTCCGGATGGTGTCAATGTCGCCCCAGATTATATCCTTGAAATGATCCGATGTGGCTGCCAAAGTACAATACCATGTAATTCTAGAAAGTGTAGTTGTCGGGTCAATGGTCTACCGTGCACTATGTTCTGTACTTGTTACACTAGGGTGCTCGCGTGTTCAGTAGCATAAGTTTACATGTACCGAGAGTAATAACAAGATTTTATTTCCAAGCATCCTAGTGTGATAGTGGGGCTTTGACAGCACAGATTCAACAGATGCGTTAAAAGGTGTGGCCAGGAAAGGGTTAATAGTTATAAAATCGTACCCAAATGAACTGCACAATACCTACCTTATGAGCAAACATTATCACAAGTAAGTGTAATTCCTTTTTGTATGAATACATTGCAAGAAATAGTATAAATTAGAATTTCTTAGTATTTTATGCAAAACGTGGAGAAAAGGGTTAATATCTTGAATTGTTCAGCCATTGAGAATACACAATAGAATGCACAATACCTAACCTATGAGCAAATATTACCACAAGTAAATTTAATGCCTTTGGTATGAATACTTAACAAGGAATAATGAAAAAATTAGCATTTTAGGTTTTTTTCGCAAAACGCGAATAAAAGGGTTAAAATCTGAAATTGCTCACGGGCTGGGAATGGTCACCCCCCCCCCCTAAATTATGAAGAGGTGCCCCCATACTACAAAATGCAGCAAAGAAAAAAACTATCCGGCAAATCCAGGTTCGACCCCTTGGGTCCCGGACTATAATGGGTTAATCAGAACATAACATACTTTAACATCTGACTGCAGGGTTTTTGCAGATGGCATATTCCACAGGTTTTTATCTAAGCCACCAATAAGTGTCAGTCAAATTGTTTTCAAAATATTCAACATGTCCAGAGCTATTGCCCATTGAAATTATTGTTTAGTGGCTTGCTGGCAGCAGTCGGGCACAGTCATGCAGTTACCATTATCATTATCATTATCTCCACTATAACCTTCATGCAACATCATGTGGTTGTTTCAACATTCCATGTTTAGTAACCTTGTGTCAATCATCAGTAAGTTGTCGTCGTAATTCCTGGTATGTGTATATAATTGTCAATAGCTTGTACATAATCAAAGCTATTACTATGTACAATTTCATTTTGAAAGTTATTTTAATATAATTAATATAGAGCTATTACTAATTATGACTCAAGAAATGTTTGAAACATTTCCTACAGACAGTATTTATGTAGAATTACCGTATATATTCTAATATAAGAAAGTTGATTATTTAATTAGCTTCTAATACATTCTATACATCATTCTTTTATTATGTATATTCCAGTGTGCGTGCAATTATCCTTTATCTTCTTATGTTAGCAATCTGAGAAATAATGTCATAGTTATCGTTATTACAATTGCTTGTTGCTTTAAAGTAACCATGGACAAAGTTTACATCTATTCAACAAAAGTAGAGGTTGTGCGATACTCAGTGCATGATAATGCTGTGTTATCCAATTTTGGTTGTTATTACTATTATGCTTAACCCTTTAACCCTTACATTTTTTCAAGAACATTAAAATTTTCACATAGAAAATGTCCATTTGCGGACCAAGAGAAGTGTTTTTGAAAATTTACCACTGGAATGACTGGCTTGGTTATTGAGCCAGTCATTCCTGTGGTAAATTTTCAAAGATAGTCTTCTCTTGGTCTACAAATGAATATTTCTCAAGGCCACTGCGGAAGTCGTTTTTGGCTGATATGAGGGTTAAAGGGTTAAGACACACATTTTTCATATATAGCATTATGGCTTTTGTTATGTCAAGTCAGCCAGTACCCGCCTCAACAGTGATCTTAAGGAATGCCCATGTATTAGACAACTATTGATTGACTTTTATGAAATATAACTACAGGAATGACTGACTCGATAAAAAAAAAGCCAGTCATTCCAGATGAAAAAAATACTGCCGTTTTGTCACTGGACTCTCATCTGCAAAGCATAAAATTGTGTTTAAATAGAAATCTATTGTGTATTGTTTGATACAAAGCTATTTAAATGATACAATAGTGAAAATTTTGTCACTGAAAACTCCCTGTTTGTGCCTATTTTTCAGCATTTTAGGTCGACTTTATGAAGTAAAACATACTATTGTGATACCCTGCCCATCGTCCAGCGGAGGCAGTGGTGGCGCCGTCGTCGTCCAATTTGCGTTTAGCTCAACGTTTTTGTTTATATATCATGTTTGGTTTAATCCTACTAGACCCAACTTGGATACATGCTTCCTTATAATGGCATGGAATCACACAATGACCTTTGGGGTCTAAAAGTCAAGGTTACTGTGACCTTGGTAAAAACCTTTTTTTTCAACATTAACATTTTCCGTTTAGCTCAACTTAGCAGTTTATGTCTCATCTTTGGCTAATGGTACTGGACCCAATCTTGGACACTTCCGTATCCTTATACCTTATAATGACAGGGAATTACACAATGACATTGGGGTCAAAGGGCAAGGCCATTGTGACCTTGGTAAAAAAACCCCAGTTTTTTTCAACATAAACATTTTTCGTTTAGCTCATCTTAGCAGTTCAGCTTTAAACTGTGATTAATCATACTGGACCCAAACTTGTACACATGCTTCCGTATAATGAGAGGGCATAACATAATGATGTTGGGGTCAGAAGGTAAAAAACTGTACTTTTTCAATATTAACATTTTGCATTTATCTCAATTTAGCAGTTTATATCTGATGTTTGGTTAAACATACATGTAAACATACACGGCTTACAGTCAGTCAGATACTGAAGCCAATCTTGAACACTTGCTAATGAGAGGGTATGAGACAATTTACCACATTTCTGATTTACTATATAGCCATCATAAAAATGTGCTTTATGTAGATTTTAAGGCTTTGATCTGAAAGATCACCCAATTTAGGTGAGCTTATACAATCGCAATTTGTCTGTTGTCTAACGTCTGTTGTCTGCCAACAATTGTGGCACGTTTTGCCATTTGGATAGATTCGAAGCAAATTTGGCAGATATGTTTCATTTGGCAATATCTATTTGGTCTATGAAGATGAAGAGGCCACGCCCACAAATAGCAGAATTATGGCCCTTTCTATGTTTTCAAAGTATTGAAGCATATGGGGAAAACATGTTTGTGGCACGTTTCGTCATTTTTCAATTGATTGATACCAAATTTGTCAGACATGTTCCATTAGGAAATATCTATTTGGGCTATAAGGATGAAGTGGCCACACCCTTAAGCAAGGGCCATAACTCTGGTTCATTAATGCGTTTTTAAGTATTGAAGCCTATGGGGAAAATATATGTTTGTGGCACGTTTCGTCACTTATTGATGGATTAAAACAAAATATGCTAGATATGTTCATTTAGGCAACATCTATTGGCGCTATGAATATGAAGTAGTCACACCCTTAAACAAGGGTCATAATTCTGGTTCATAAAGGCTTTAAGTATTGAACCCCATGGGGGAAAATACATGTTTTCGCCAATTTTTTAGATTAAAACTAAATTTGGCAGATATATTCCTACAGTTAAATATCTATTTGAACTAAGAATATAAAGAGTCTGCACCTTTAAACAAGGCCATACCTCTGGTTCATTAAATCTTAAGCTATTGAACGATGTTGAAAATTCATTTGTTTCGTTAATTGTTTATGGATTAAAACCAAATTTAGCAGATATGTTTCTTCAGTCAAATATCTATTTGCCCTGTGAATATGAAGAAGCCACAACTTGAATTAAGGGCCATAACTCTGACTCAAGGCGTTTTTAAGTATTGAACCCTATGGGGAAAATTATCTGTGTCAGGTTTCGTAAAATTGTTAATGAATTAAAATAAGATTTGTCAGAAATGTTAATTTCGTACACTTAGATAATTTGACAATAGTGTCAGGGATGGCTGCCCCATTGATTAATGGTACTCTTTCTGTTGGTCAATCATGTCAATAGTCTTGCATTTCCCCATCCAAACATTTAACTGTGACCTCACCATTGCCCCTTTGATAACGGTCAGTGTTGTGATACTTGAACTATTGATCAGTAGTGTCAGTGATGGCTGCCCCATTGATCAATGGTGCATTTTCTGTTGGTGAATAATGTAAATGACAGCAATGCTCTTGCATTTCTTCATCCAAATTATTTACTATGACCATTGCCCATGTTGGTAAATCTCATCTGCTGTATCAATAATGTCATGGATGGCTGCCCCATTAGTCAATATTACGTTTCCCATTGGTCATTAGTGTCAAGGACACAACAATTTTTGTATTACCGGCATAAATGTTTGCTTGTGACCATTGCCCCATTGGTAAATGGCATCTGTTTTTATATTTGGACTATTTTGATAATAATGTCAGGGATGGCTGATCCATTGATCAATGGTACCTTTCCTGTTGGTCAATACGGTCAAGGATGTCAATATTCTTGTATTTCCTTATCCAGATTCTTTACTGTGACGATTGTTCCATTAGTAAATGACATCTGTTAACACACTTGAACAATTTGAGAGTAATGTCAGGGATGGCTGCCCAATTGATCAGGTGTACTTTTTCCGTTGGTCAATAATGTCAAGGATGCCATTATTCTTGCATTTCCTCTCCAAGGCTTGTGACCATTGCCCCATTCGTAAATGACATTTGTTATGTGTGCCCCATGAGCCAATGAAGCATTCTCTGGTGGTCAGTAGTGTCAGGCATTAATTAATGTAAACATGTTTACAGTTCCTTACCAGCTAGGTGATCGCTATGGCCCTTGGGCCATTTATTACCTCTAGAACAAAAGAACAACTGAGAAAATCACCATCTTTAAAACTGTCAGAATATTTTCACACTTGTCAGCGAAACCTACTCGAATCTTAAACCATGTCTTACATGTATATTTATCTTGAAATTTAAATTCTGAGGATTCAGGTTTCAACGTTTCAACAGATTCCAACGGGCATAAAATGTGAGCAGAGCCTGGCTAGAAATGGGTGGGGAATAGCTAGAAATAGAGCCCTCTATTAGCATTTGCTCACCTGACCAGAATGGCAAGTGAGGTTGTGCCGTGGCGACTGTCCGGCATCTGTCTGTCTGTCCGTCAACTTTTTCATTAAATGACTTATCGAGAACTACTGGCCCGATTTCAATTATGTTTGACAGGAAGAATCCTTAGCACATTGAGATCCAAGTTCATTGGAAGGAAGCCGATTTGGCCGGTGGCCATCTTGGATTTTGACAGATTTTTAGAAATGTCTAAAAATCGCCGAAACCACTTGCGGGATTGAGTCAAAACTCATGAAATGTCATGTAGGGCAAGAGCTGAACCAAGTTTGTTTGAAGTAGATTGGCCAAATGGTTTGGCGGCCATGTTGGATGACCTAGATTTTGTGAAAATTACTTCTCCAGAACTGCTGAACAGATCGGGCAGAAATCTGTTAGATATAATCAGAGACTAAGGGCCATTAAAGTTTAGTCAAGCGAAGTTGATGCGTATAAAAACATGACCACTGTGGGCCAATCAATGTGTAGTGTGCTTGGCAGCCATTGATGGATTTTGAAGGCGAAATTGGTTTTATATGTTTTTGGATATTTTTACTTCAAATTTATCATATTCGAAACTGTCAGATAAATGGTATGACGACCATCTTGGATCTTTTTCCTACCAAACGCTCCCATACTGAAGTAGTAGGAAATTTTAAATATCTTCTCGAGAACCACTGGGCCGATTTCAATTAAATTTGGCAGAAAGCATCGTTAGGGCATAGAGATTTAGTTTTGTTAAAATATCTTTGGTTTTGACCAATTTTTAGAAACATCTAAAGAGTTTCTCCAAAACCTCTTGTCGGGGCGACTGTCTATCATCCATCATCTGTCTATCTGTCTGTCCATCAATTTTTTCTTTAAACGAATTCCTCTCAAGAACCACTGGGCTGATTTCAATTATATTTGGCAGGAAGCATCCTTAGGGCCTAGAGATTCAAGTTTGTTGAAACGAAGACAGTCAGCCAATTTGAATTTTGAAGCGGAAATTGGTTTTATATATATTTTTTGGTATTCTGATTTCAAATTTGCCATTTTCTAAACTGTCGGATACTGGTGGCCATTTTGGATCATTTTCCTGCCAAAACCTCCCATACTAAAGCAATGGGAAATTTAAATTGTCTTCTAGAGAATCACTGGATCGATTTGAATTATATTTGACAGGAACAATCCTTAGGGCATAGAGATTCAATTTGGCTGGTGGCCATCTTGAATTTTGGCTGATTTTTGGAAATACTGGTATCTTTAAGAATCTCCAAAATCGCTTATGGCATTGATTCAAACCTCGTGAAATATGATCTAGGACAAGAGCTGAACCAAGTTTGTTCAAGGGAACTTGATTTGTCAAATGGTTCGGCGGCTATCTTTCCGCAAAAACAACTCCAGAACTGCAATATTGCAATTTTTGTAATTTAAATCATCGGCCAAATCTAATCAATTCCACAGGAAAACTTAAGTGTAGTTTTAAGGTTTAGTTTTTGTTGTGCACCACACAAAGTGGAGGATGGCTTGACTTGTTGATCAGAATGGCATCCTGGAGTCTGGGAATTGGGTAGAATGTTACAAAATGGCAAGATGGCTCTCCAGGCGTCTAGTTAAAATTCTGTAACATTTTAAGTGCGACAAGATATTCTCCTGATACTGATCAAATGTACCACGTAGAGATTTGTCTTCCCCAGAAAACACAAGATTGAATAAATTCTTAAGATCGCGATGCTCTCAATCACGATCAAATTTCCCATATTACCATGGGAGAGATGCCATTTTTGGAGGGGATAATTTAATATTACGAGCAATGGGCCATGAAAGCTTTAATATATTGCAAAATTCACTCATGATTTGATGTTTTCTGATACCGGGCGGGGTTTTTTCAGATCCTCAAATACAAGATTTTATGTTTTGCCCTTTATGGAAAATGTAAACAATGAGTTGCTATGGACATTTCTCTTTAGCATGTAGTAAGTTTGCCCCCATTTAAATGGTGGCTGATCTCAAAATGCCTGAATGTGTGAAATTATGAAATAGGAATCGTTACAGAGGTGTTAGCATTGAGATCACCAGGTCAAGGTCATTGTGACCATTTTACATCTGATCATTATTAGCTCACCTGGCCAGAATGGCCAAGTAAGCTTATGCGATGTCTGCCGTCCGTCAGCTTTTTCTTTAAACGACTTCTCAAGAACCGCTGGGCCGATTTTAATTATATTTCGCAGGAAGCATCCCTAGGGCATAGAGATTCAAGTTTGTTCAAACGAAGACGATCGGCCAAAATCCAAGATGGGTGCTGGCCAAAATGTCCCATTTTTAGAAACACTTTAAAAAATCTTCTCCGAAACCGCTGGAGGAATTGATTCAAAACTCATAAAACACCATCTATTGCAACGCTAGACCCAAGTGTGTTCAAGGCAACCTGATTGGCCGATTTGCCTGGTGGCCATCTTGGATGACCTAATTTTCGTGAAAACGACCTCCCGAACCGCTGAAGGGATAGAGCTGAAATTTTATAAATATGCTTAGTTTGTTCGTTAAAAAACATGGCCGCCATCAACCAGTCAAAATTTAGCGTTTGTTGGTCATATTGGCTTTTGTATTTGATGTATTTTGATGGCGAAAATTGTTGTATATATGCTTATCAGTGAGGCGAGTTCAAATATGCCACTTTCGAGACTGTCGGATAAACTGTTTGGCTGCCATCTTGGTTTGTTTTCTCATCATAGGCTCCCATAGTAAAGCAATGGGGAATTCTTTAAACAACTTTTTCTCAAGAACCACTGGGCCAGTTTGAATTATATTTTGGAGGAAGCATCCCTAGGGGATAGAGATCTAAGTTTGTTCAAACGAAGTGGATCGGTCAAATTCCAAGATGGCCGCCAGCCAAAATGGCTGATTTTTAGAAACACTAAAAAATCTTCTCTGAAACCGCTGGAGGAATTGATTCAAAACTCATAACACATCATCTATTGCAAGGGTAGACCAAAGTTTGTTCAAGGCAACCTGATTGGGCGATTTGCTTGCCTGCCATCTTGGGTGACCTAGTTTTCGCGAAAACAACTCCCGAACCACTGAAGGGATAGAGCTGAAATCTTATAAATATGCTTAGGGACCAAGGGCCTTTCAGGTTTGTTCAAGGGAAGTTTGTTCGTTAAAAATCATGGCCGCCATCAACCAATCAAAATTTAGCGTTGGTTATATTGGCTTTTTTGTATTTGATGTATTTTGATGGCGAAAATTGCTTTATATATGCTTATCAGTGTAGTGAGTTCAAATATGGCACTTTTGAGACTGTCTGATAAACGGTTTGGCTGCCATCTTGGTTTGTTTTCCCGTCATAGGCTCCCATAGTAAAGCAAGGGGCCCATAGTAAAGGAATGGGGAATTCTTTAAACGACTTCTTCTCAAGAACCACTGGGCCAATTTCAATTATATTTTGGAGGATTCATAGGGCATAGGGATCTAAGTTTGTTCAAACGAAGCGGATCGGTCAAAATCCAAGATGGCCGGCGGCCAAAATGGCTGATTTTTAAACCTGATTGGCTGATTTGCTTGGCGGCCATCTTGGATGACCTAGTTTTCGCAAAAACGACTTCTCCCGAGCCGCTAAAGAGATAGACCTGAAATTTGGTAAATATGCTTAGGGACCAAGGTCCATTCACGTTTGTTCCAAGGGAAGTTTGTACGTTAAAAAACATGGCCGCCATCAACCAATCAAAATTTAGCATTTGCTGGTCATATTAGCTTTTTTGTATTTGATGTATTTTGATGGCAAAAATTGCTTTATATATGCTTATCAATGTGGCGAGTTCAAATATGCCACTTTCGAGACTGTGGGATAAAGGGTGTGGTTGCCATCTTGGTTTGTTTTACCGTCATAGGCTCCCATTGTAAAGCAATGGGCCCATAGTAAAGCAATGGGGAATTCTTTAAACGACTTCTCAAGAACCACTGGGCCAATTTCAATTTTATTTAGGATGAAGCATTCATAGGGCATAGAGATCTAAGTTTGTTCAAATGAAGCGGATCGGTCAAAATCCAAGATGGCCGCCGGCCAAAATGGCTGATTTTTAGAAACACTAAAAAATCTCCGAAACCGCTGGAGGAATTGATTCAAAACTCATAACATCATCTGTGGCAACGGTAGACCCATGTTTGTTCAAGGGCACTTGATTGGCCAAATGGTTTGGCGGCCATCTTGGATAACCTATTTTTTGCCAAAACAAATTCAGAACCGCTAAGCGGATTGGGCCAAAATTTGGGAGATATGATTAGACACTGAGTGCCATTAAACTTTGTTCAAGGGAAGGAGCTTAGTCAGAAACATGGCAGAAGTGGACCAATCAAAATGTAGCGTGTTTGGTGACCATATTGGATGTGCAAAAATGTCCACAAACTCATTTAAAAGACTACTCCTAAGCCACTCACCAACAATTTTTGCACAGTGCTCCAGGTGAGCGACACGGGGCCCCTTGGGCCTCTTGTTGAAAAATATAATTATGGTCGTTCTTGTTTCTTCAGTTTAATTGTCATACCTTGATGAACATTCACAGTTTACATACAGTAATCAATTTATTCATCTATCTATTCCAAACACACACACCCTCCCCCACCGCGTAAGAGTCTGAACTCTGTAGTTATTGCACAAATTCTGTTATTTGTTGTATGCTGTGAAGAAGGGGGTATTCCTGCATTATTTTCAGAGATTAGACAGTTCTATTATGATACAAGCTAATACCAAAGAATAAAGTATTATACGTTTATTTCTACTGTCACACCTGTTTGAAAGACCCCCTATCTTTTTAGGCCATAATATGGTGGTTCTTTAAATGACATGGTTGATTGAAAGACCAGTCACCATGTAATTGAAAGAAATGCCACTATTTATACATGTAACTTTGCATATATGTATTACTCATTGAACTCGTACAATGTACTGATAAACCTTTAACACTCAAACTGGCTAAAACGCTACTATGGTTGTCTTAAAAAATGTCCATTTGCAGAACAAGAGAAAATTATTTTTTAAAAGAGGCTTAGATTGTGTGGCTAGTAAAGAAACGAAATAAATGTTAGTATATGACGATTACATTGCTCACAATTTAATAATTTTTTAAGTTGTGAAATTGAATTAGAGACAGGAGTCCATAATTGAACTTCACAACTAAAGAAATTTTATTAATTCATGCATGATGAACTCATCGTATGTTAAACTTTATTTTGTTTATTTACATCTAGGCCCACAATCTATTTATTTTCAAGCATTTTAGAGTGAATATTGACCAGCCAGCCGAGAGGTGAACAATGCATTGTGTGACAGTAATTTTTTTTAAATGTCAATGTCAGAAATGGGTATATACATGTCATAGATGTAGTATATATTCGCTATATCACTCATAATCCTCTCAAAAGCGGCATTTCAGAGTTCAGTATTTTCTGGCCGGGTGTAGTCTCCAAAAAAATATGTTTTTGTTGCTAATCCTGTTATGTAGTCGAATAAAGTGTTGGATTAATATAGCCAATGCAATTTTTTTCCTGATAAAGACATATAAATTTGCGTCTATTCAATTCCTTCTCAAATTATCAAAAGGGAATTTAGTCATTTGGAAGCCATATATCCAGCTGATCATCTGTGTCAGCCAGTCAACGATGTACTGAACTCAGCAGTCGTAACAACTAGCCCCATCGTGAAGGTATGCGCATGAGTGATCTAGCCAGTATATACTATGTCTATGATACATGTATATCCATTTCAAGGGAGACAAATCTTCCCTGCAAGATTTAGTCTATCATCAAGAATTACTTCCATTAGGCCATGTGATTGACAAAGCATTGATCTGATCACATGACCTAGTGTTAGTAAGTACAATATTACCTGTCCTAAGAGACCATCTTATGGAGCATCACAGTAGCTGGCAATAGCCTTCAGCCATCCCACTATTGCTGTTCATGCCTATCCGGTTCCCGTGCTTATCTTGCAACAAATCTGTTACGTCTAATCAACAGGCAGTTCTATGTGATTATTGTGGTGACTGGGTGCATCTAAGATGCTCTCAAGGCCTAACTATTTCAGATTATGAAAAACTAGAAAATTCTGATGAGACATGGTGGTGTTTCCAATGTAATCAAACTATCTTCCCTTTCAATCATTTTTAAAATGATACCGAATTCATGCTTCCTATTCTAGGTGCCAGATATGACTACAGCACATATAAATACGAACATACTTGTAAACCCATTCAAATTAAAGAAATTTGGTCAATGCACAAATTTCTCTGAAACCGATACTGATGACGAAGGTCTGAATTTTGCACTTTTTGATTATATACTTCAGAAAGAATTTAATGATAATATTCTCAAGATCACAGACACAATTTCTTTGTCGACAATCCATATTAACATTAGATCACTGCTAAGAAACTTTGATAAATTTAATAATTTTATAGATCTTAGTTCTCATGAATTTAGCGTCATAGGAATTACCGAGACCTGGCTAAAACCTGACTCACCACTGGACTTAACTAACATTCAAAATTATAAGTTTACTGAGAAACACAGGCCCACAAAAAGGGGCTGGTGTAGGAATTTACATAAGGACAATCTACAGTGTAATTTGGGAGATGACCTATCCATGACTAAAGAGCACATTGAAACCATTTTTATTGAAATTCTGATGGACAAAACAAAGAATAAACTTATCGGCGTTACATACAGACCTCCTTGAAGTGACAATGATAAATTTATCAAATCATGTGAAAAGATTTTAAATACTCTAATGAAAAGAAATCTGCCTATATATTAGGTGTCTTTAATATTGATCTACTAAAACAGCACAGTTTCTACACCCAAGACCTACTAAATTTATTTAAAACATCCAGCTTTTATCCATTGATAACAAAACCAACAAGAATTACTGAATTCTCAGCTACCATTATTGATAATATCCTCTCAAATAACACTCTAAGTGCCAAAAACGAATCAGGTATTTTTGTCGTAGAAATTTTGGATCATTTACCTATCTTCTATATAGAAAAACAAAACCAAAGAGGAAAGCGATTTGAAAAAGAAGGTATACCTGTAGGGACTTCAAAAAGGAAAATTTAGAATTGTTCAAAAACAATTTGGCTAGCATAAATTGGAATCGGGTAACTCAGTTTGTGAAGATGCCTACAACACCTTCTATACTATATGCTCTAAGATCTACGAATCTGCCTTTCCACTTAAAAACATAAAAAAATTTAAACAAAATCCATCTAAACCCTGGATAACAAGAGGATTGATAGCTGCCTGTCACAAGAAAAACAAGTTATGAATTTCATCAAATATCCGACAAAATATAATCATTCACAATTCAAAATATATAGAAACCGGCTTAATCAAATAATTAGAACAGCAAAAATAGATTATATTCATAATAAATTTGATGAAAAAAAAAATAATATAAAATAAATCTGGAAACTGATTAAATCATTACTGAACAAGAAAAAACCCAATTCCGAAACATCTCGGTTTATTTACAATAATAGTCATAAATGACAAAAAGAAATAGCAGACAAATTTAATGAGTACTTTACTAACATTGGACACCGCTTATCAAAAAAAATTCTACCAAGCTCGAACATACATGTACAGGACTATCTGACAGGTAGCTATCAACACTCCATTTTCTTAAATTCTACTGATAGTGACGAAATTTACAAAATACTAATGCAAATTAACATAACTAAAAGTGCTGGCATTGATAATTTTAAATGGAAAATATTCAAACACTGTGTTGCTGAAATACTAACTCCACTGGATCATATTTGTAATCTATCACTGACCCAGGGTATATTTCCAACAAGACAAAAGGTTGCACGTGTTACACCTCCATACAAAGCCAAAGATGCATCTGACTTTACTAACTATAGGCCAGTCTCGGTACTTTCACTCTTCTCTAAGCTCCTGGAAAAGCTGTATTTCAGTAGAATTACCAATTACCTAAACAAAAACTCCATCTTATATCTATCTCAGTATGGTTTCGGAGAAAAACACTACTGTACTTGCCATTGTGGATATGATTGAAAAACTATCTGTCTCCCTAGAGAATAATGAACATACTTTGGGTGTATTCCTGGACCTTTCCAAAGCCTTCGATACAATTGACCATTCGATTCTATTACAAAATCTTGCATACTGTGGAATACGGGTCACTGCATTGAATTGGATACAGAGCTACCTGTCAAACAGAAAACAATGTGTACAGTTCAATGGAGTCATTTCAGAATATAAAGAGGTAATCTGTGGTGTACCCCAAGGTCCTTGGCCCCCTGCTGTTTCTTTTGTATATGAATGGCATACCCAAAGTCTGTAACCATCTATCTTTAATCCTCTTTGCAGATGATAGTAATGCTTTCTGCAGCCATAAGGACAGAGAAATTCTTTACAAACATGTTAATAATGAAATGGCAAAGTTAATAGATTGGTTTAAAGTTAACAAACTGTCCTTAAATGTAAGTAAAACCAACTATATATTATTTACAAAATCTAATAAATTAAAGGAAGCATCGCTCCCAAACTTTACATCGACAACCAGATAATACATGAAGCCCAATATGCCAAGTTTTTATGAGTCTATTTGGATAAGAATTTGACATGGGAGAAGCATATTGAAGTCGTAACATCCAAGGTAGCAAAGAGCATTGGCATTATAAGCAGACTAAAACCCTATCTAACACCAAATATTATATTTAATCTGTACTGCACAATGATACTTCCTGACATCACTTACTGTAATGCTATCTGGACTAACACATCTGAAGATAAACTAAAATCACTACAAAAGCAATCTATTAAATTATTTGCATAAGCAGCAGGTGGCCAGGATATCTTTAAAGTAGAAAAAATTGTAAAACTGGAGGACATTGGAAGGCTCCAATTATATACAATTTGAAGAGACTTCCACAATGGCAACTTACCATCATCTTTAACCAGTATCTTTACAGTCAACACACATACACTCTCACAACACTAGAACACGAAATAACCTGCGTACAAGACACCACCAAACAAAAGCAGCACAACAAAAATAACACAGATACAAAGACACACACAGACATTATTACTCTACAGTCACTTAAACAGAAGATCAAAAATATGATTATAAACACCTACTAGGCCCTTAAAAAAAAAAAAAAAAACCCCAACCCCACACCACCATGGCATTATCATACATGCACCCAGTCACCAAAACAAATAATAATAATAATAATAATAATAATAATTTTAATTAGCAAGATAAGCACACCTATGTACCTGTAAATATGTTGTCTATCTGTCCCATGTCTCTTGTTTGTCTTTTAGGACTAAGTTAAACCTGAACTAATTATGTCATATAGTATCAGTCCTTCATGTGTTATATATATATATATATATATATATATATATATATATATATATATATATATATATATATATATATATATATATATATATATATATATATATATATATTGTTCTATGTAGGGGTCCACCATCTATATAGGCTCTGCCTTGGGTGGACCACCTGTTGTGTGATTACAAATTGTACGTTTTATATCAAAATAGGTGAATTTGAACTTGAGCACAAACAGTTAGTCACTACAAACAGGTGGGCTTTTTATACATGGGAGTTACTATAGGATATGACTTCTGGAGCTAAAAGGTGGTGGTTCTTTAAGATTTGTGTTGGGAAATATTAAAGAACCACTCGCTATCTTTTAATTCCAAAGGACAAGTGGTGTTTGTAGCAGGTTTAGGTGTATGGATGTGTATAAACGTCGTCCTATTGCACGGGCCGCTCCCTCTTGCTCCGCTTCCGTATTGAGTACCACACTTCCAGGCTTTTGATGTCTGTGCTAAGTTCACGAAACATATAAATATAAACAATGAGCTAGTGTCAGTCAACTTCCGCCAATGAAATAGCTCGATAAGAAATAAAGGAAATCTGATTGGCGGACTGAAAATGCTTATTTCACGCTACGTGATTAGGTCACCTAGCAGGAGATCAAAGGACTCCATGTACTTCCACGTAAGCCGGAGCTATGTGAGTGGGCATATGTTAGTATGATGGTCTATAGAATGGAAGCGACAAGATGTCCTGTAATTCTCTGCCCCAAAAGCCATTACAGTACAGCGCATAAATAAGCGAACATGGTTTTCATAGAACAAACAGAAACAGGTTAGTAAGAAATGTTCTGTTGAATATTTTGAACATAATTGGATTGGAAGCTATTTCTCTCAATACAATTATATTAAAAATATTCAACAGTCGGTTTTGTTTTATTTTGGAAACATGTTCACTTATTTCTGAGCCATGATGTACCTATGAAATGTGACCTGGCTTAAGGGACCACTGGTCTAAAGTGAGCCGCATGTTGTGGTTCTAAGGCGCTGGTTTTAAGACACTGTTGGTCGATTACTTGTTTATCTGTTGTTTTTGTGATGTTATGTTATTAGAGTTTTATTTAATTATTGTTAAAAGATTGTTAGTGTTACAAATTTTATGTACATATATGTGATCAATAATTCGGTATAAAAAATCTGCTAAATATCTGTCTGTTATGCTAGTGTTGTCTTTGTTTTCAATAAAACCAGTTCTAGATAATATATTGCACTTTCTAATTGAAATTATCTCGTTTAATATAGTTCAATTTACATTGAAATACAGTGAAAGTAGAATTTAATGTAAGATTGAAAACAAAATGTTATTTTGAATTAGTTGTTTAAAAAAAATTTCCTTCATTTTGTACAAGAGAAAAAGAAAATACATGTTTAGATGTCAATTAATTTCTTAACCCAGTTTCGTTAGAGATTCCTTGAAACAGACTATATGGAACTACAAATAAATCTGATAAAAAAGCGATTTGCTTAATCATTTAATTGTCAAGCCACCCTGAGCCAAGCTCTACATTTTGTCTTGAGGAATGTGCATTTGCAGGTCAAGAAAAGACTACTTTTGAAAATGTACCCATGAGAAGACTGGCTCGATAACAAAGACAGTGATTTCATAGTAAATTTTCTAAAATATTCTCTGCCTGTAAATGGACATTCACTAAGCAGAAATATCAAATTTATTGAGCAATTTCGAGCATTAAAGGGTTAATGTTACTTCTTTAACAATGACTTTGAGTCAGATGATTGTCAAATTAATGAGCACATTTCCACTATATCATTTACTAAATATCCTGAAGATGTACATGTACCTATATAGACTGAATATGCTTAGGCTAATGTAGTATATTTGTCAAAGAAACTTCGTTATTTTATTCTTGATATTTTATGTAAATTTGAATTTTATCATACTTTACTACATGTCTACATAAACCGTCATCGTAACATTTAAAGAATTATTGACATTTTAAATAATAAATTTCACTATTGTTTTCCATGGAACGTGGTCGTAAACATTTTGCCATTGGCTTGCTATTTCATATCATATTCTTGTCTTAGATTTATCTCAATTCTCATTTGGTGCAATTTATTTAAATTTAGAAATTATAATTTTCTATTGGTTACATGAAATGCGCCTTTGCTTATTATAACTCAGCTGCTGCTAAAAATTAGTGTGCATGCATTCTGAAAGTATTCTAAACCACACACACACGCACGCACACACAGCATGTTGGTTTCTCTTCATGTATAAAGATTTTATCAATCCTTGTCGTTGAGATAAAAATGTGATGATTGCTTTTAAATTCCTTTAATAATATCATATTTTATGAACATTTTGCTATTTATATTGGTCAGTAGACAGTTTTGCTTATAATTTACCTTGTATCTTATAAAAGAATATCTTTATATGTAATCGCTGTAAACTATATTCCTGGAGATTGCAGGGTTGTATGTATTTTAAAGTCCTCTAACAAGTCAGACGTTCATTTAAAACAATGTTACTAAAAGATCTTGCTATCTTCAACAGCAACATCTTAGGCTCCATGGTTAGTACATTCTTGAAAACTACTTAAATTCCATCTGCCGTGAAAAGTGCTTGAATTAGAAATTTGCCCTGAACAGCGCTTGAATTAGTAATGAACCTGGAAAAGACATGTACACCCATATTACTTATGTTGCACTTTTCATTAAGTCAACATTGCCCTCTAATAGAGGAATCCATTTCTAGCTATGCCACACCCCTTCCTAGCTATGCCACACCCATTTCTAGCAATAAGACTTGATGCTGTTGCTGCTTATATAATTGTCAGCAACAGCCCCCAGTCAAATTGATTTCAAAATATTCAACATAATGTTTATTAAATAGTACCGGTAAGTGCATCAAGTTCGTACACGTGACAGACTTATCAATGTTGATGATGGAGCTAGATACGTGGCTATGTATTGTGATGTCAGCTTACATGTGACATATTTGATTATGATGTCATTTATTTGACTGACTGATAAGATCCCTCCTATAAGGTACGGGCCAACTAATTGGTAGATTGGAGCAAAATGTTGTATATAATATAATTCTTCTGTCTATACCTCGGCATGCAGGAGGTGGCTTCTCAGATCATCTAATTTTCAAATAGCCAAACCCATTTCAGGAGTGGAAAAAAGTACACAGGGTATAGTTTGTTTTTTGGAGTCCTTGAAAATTGCAGTTTGGGATCTTGAAAAGGCCTTGAGTAAAATAGCCAATGAGCTGTATGAACAGTTCTATTAGCCGCATTGTTTTAAAAATGAATGTAAGTCTGAAGCTCATTTCATGGACTCTTACAAATTGTGGGTCACCTTGTGAAATACTGGACAATTTCTTCATGCTTGTAAAATACTGGCCAATGTCTTCATGCTTAATATAATTCACCCTTTCAATTAATTTTTTAAGCGCCTTAATATTAGTGTTGTGAATTTTCCGGTTGTGCTGACAAGATCTGAATATTTAGCAGGTATCTTGGGTAATTTCTTAATCCCACACATTTGTAGTTTACTTGACTGCTTTTACTACCTCATTCATATTCTGTAAGAGTTGTCTTCCTTTGATACAAGCCACTTATCAGCCTCATTTCAGGGTATTATTGGTAAACTGCATACATACGTGATTGATAGCTGATGCTATACCGATAGGCAACAACAACATTCAAACAACTTATTTGAAGAATTTCCATTCGGTTATTTGTTGTATCGGAGCGAATGTCGCTTGCAGATTCTCCTGTTATTTTGCAATACTTAGCTATAACACCTATCATTAGGGGTGGTGTACCTAGTATATGAAAGCGATTTGAATTTACAAATTGGAAATTTCAGTGGTTTAGGATTTGAGTTAATTTACATCTTAAGTGAAGTGGCATGTGCAGTAGTATTGAGAAATGACCATTTGGAGGGCAAGAGAAGACCATTTTTGAAGAGTTATCACTAGAATGACTGAATTGATAATCAGGCCACTCATTCCAGTGGTAAATTTAAAATCAAATAGTCCTCTTGCACTGCAAATGGACATTTCTTAAACAAATACATTGATTTTCTTAAATCTCTCATCCCATTAACTTTTAACAATTTGCCCAGCATGTCATGTTCTGACATACCGGTATTCATTTCAAATATGAGCTCGAAAACAAATTTCAAGGGGATATAGGAATGTGCCTGTTCGTACAAGTTATTGGCCGGAAACCAATCAGTATGTGTGTACTGGTTGGTTTTCGTACAATGACGTTTTTGCGTGCATGGATTTGAACCAGCTTCGGCATATCGCTTAGTAATACGAATACGCAGATGAAGTTTGAATTGCATCAATTTATGTCAAATTTACATGTAGATTTACATTGCCCTTGGAGGTATGAAATAAAAAAAAATGTCCATTTCTGAACAATAACTTGTTTGGCGGCACCGATTTGAACCAGTTTCGTCATACTGCCTAGTAGTATGAATATGGAGGGCAAGTTCTAATTCTGCCCATTTGCGTCAAATTTTGCCAGAGTTATTTACCATTGAAAGTATGAATTAAAAAAAATTATGTTTCTGGACAATAATTTATGTTTGCCGGCACCGATTTGAAGCAGCTTTGTTATACTGCTTAGTGATACAAATACTGAGGCCACGTTTAAATTTTGTCAATTTGCGTCAACATTAGCCTGAGTTATTTGCCCCTGAAATCTATGAAATTAAGAAAAAAATTTCTACAATAAGTTGTTAGACTAAACCGATTCGAATTGAATTTGGAATATAGCCTAAACTTACGGAGTCAGATTTGAAGTTTATGTTTCATTATTTTTCGTCAATATTAGGTAGAGTTATCACCCTTTGGAATATACAAACTTCATTAATTTGGCCATTTCCTGGCAATAACTTGTGCTAAGCTAAACGAAATTAAAACAAAATTAGAATTTAAATTAACACTATTTAGACAGAGATTACATTCATATTTCATTAGTTTCCATCAATATTTACCAGCTATCAACCTTGAAGATATAAACTTCGTTAATTTGGCCATTTCCGGCCAATAGCCCATGTAGACTAAATGGATTTGAACCAAATTCAGAATTTTGTTGAATAGTAGTAAGGCGTAGGTTAAGGTCCTGTTTTGTTAGTTTATGTCAATATTTGCCAGAGTTATCACCATTGAAAAATACATACTTTGTTAATTTGACGTCATTCTATTGCAACAAACACTGTAATGTAAGCACATTGCAGCAGTTATATGGAGGAGGCAAGTGAATTGCCAAAATTCCGGACATTTCATTTCAACAAAAGTGGGAATCGAGGGGATTTGTATTACTTGCAATGCCTTGTTTGATTCTATTTGATTCAAATTATTGTCAAAATATACAGCAGTTTTCTTGTATGGTCTCCTTGAAATTGGTACACATGGACTGAACATCATTGAACCATACATGAGCTGTCAAGCCACTGCCGTGCTTACACCTCAAGAGCTAGCTAACACATGATCAGTTGCATGGACTGCTGTTTTTGTTTGAAAATTCCCCAGTCGGCACAAACAACAGAATCAAATATGGCGTTTGATATTTGAAATGATTATGGTGTCTGAACATTGCATGCTGAGTAAATGACACTATAGGTAATAAGATATGAGAACTTTAGCCAATCTTAACTGTGATAGGGTTCAGATGGTGTTTTCTACTCTGCGTCTGTGGACATGCATTTTGTAAGACCATAGTAGTACTTAATGTTTTTGTTAAGCTGTCTGATAATACCACATTTATTGTAAGCATTCCCGAAGCATTTCATAATCCTCAGCAATTTAATGGTAAGAATTTCTTTGTAAGTTCAGTATTTTATATATTTAAAATAATCATATTCATGTTACCTGTGCTAATGAACATAATGCTTCATTCTTAAACAGCTTTGGCTGTTCGGTGGTTGTGAAACCCTAATAAAACTGATAATGGCATTTCTTTATTTGCTGTTTTCAATTTACCCTTTAATGGTCAAGAAAATTGAAATTTCTACACAGTCATCCAGCAATACATTTTCAAAAATAGTTTTCTCTGGTCCATTCCCCATTGCAGATGCTTTTTTTTTTGCTGTCTTTACCATTAAAAGATAACCTGGGAAAATCTGTTTGAGAATATGTATGTTAACATTTGATAAACTGGAATTTACAATGTTTAGGTCACCTCACCTAAAAGGTAAAGTGAGCTTATGCCATGGCAATCATCTATGTGTCTGTTGTGCGTCGGCGTGTCATCAACTTTTCCTTTGAATATCTTCTCAAGAACCACTCGGAAGATTTCAAGCAAATTTATGCGGAATCATTCTTGGGGGGCCACAAAGGTCCAAGGTTGTTCAAATAGGTCCATTGGGGCAGAAGCCATCTGGGATTTTGCATTATTTTTAGAAAATTTTTTAATTCCCAAAACTGCTTTGCAAATTGATTTCAAAGTCAAGAAACTTCATCTAGGGAAACTCAAATCAACTTTGTTCAATAGAACTTGATTGGTTGATTTGTCTGGCAACATTCTTGGATGACATATGTTGCAAAAAAATTACCTCCAGGGACCATATTCACGAAGAGGGCTTACACCCTAGAAAAGGCGTAACTAGCGCTTAAGCCTTCAAAGTGGTGTACGTCTGTATTCACGAAAAGAGTGTCGCTTACGGCGTCCATAAAATCAGGCATAACTTATCCCCTCAAACTACAAAGCATAAGTCCTTATTTCCAGCGTTTTTGACATTGTCTTGAATTTTAGTCAAATTTTGAATATTACAGATTTTATAAATTAAATTTGTATTTAGTTGACCTTTTGTAAATATTAAGTGTTATTTAATGTGAAGCAATAGCCGCCGCTTTGTTAATATTTGAGCTGAATACTTTTCCTATTTCTGTATTCAAAGCACAGGGCACTGAATGTGAAGCTGAAACAAATTGGTAAATAGGGTAGAGCAATACCTCACTGCCTAGGAATGAGCGAGAGTGAATGGCCTGAATGATTCACTGTGCACAAGACAAGTTTTCCCAAAAAGGCTTACCCTTGTATTTATGGTAGCAGAATACTAAATAAAAGTTGTAATAATATAAAAATTACATGTTTTCTCAGCATGTATTTTTAGCTCACCTGGCCAGAATGGCCAAGTGAGCTTATGCCATGGTGACCATCCGTCGTCTGTCCGACATCCGTCCGTCCGTCAACTTTTTCTTTAAATGACTTCTCAAGAACCACTGGGCCGATTCTATCGGATAAATGGTTTGGTGGCGGCATGCAGTAAAATTACCATCTAGTATAGGTGGTCTTTCTAGCACGTTGGACTGCATAATACAATCTTTTGCTAAGTGGCCCATCTCAGTTATCTGTTAGCTCAGTTCTTTGGTGTTGTGTAATGTGAGTTGAAGTTTATTAAAAAAATAATTTTAGAAATTCATTGCTACCTTAGAAAGCAACAACTTTCAGTCAAATAAATTCCAAAATATTCAACAATATAGATGCCAGAGGACACAATACATATCTTAGCTATTTAGGAAAACGGCTAACCCTTTAGTCCTCATGTCAGCCAAAAACGGCTACAGCATTGGTCTTGAGAAATGTCCATTTGCAGTCCAAGAGACTATTTTTGAAAATTTACCACTGAAATATCTCGCTCTATAACCGAGCCAGTCATTCCAGTGATAAATCTTCAAAAATAGTGTTCTCTTGGTCTGCAAATAGACATTTTCTATGAGAAAATTGAACCTTTCTTGAATAAATTTGAGGGTCCATTGACACATGACAGCTTTTATTGCCATAGTCATGGTAGTAGATAAAAAACTAAATCAACTGGTTAGCCTTTTCCCTCCAAGTGCTGCCTAAATCTTTAAGATATGTATTATGTTCTCTGACATCTATACTGTTAAAATGTTTTGAAATGTGTTTGATTCATTGAAAGTTGTTGCTGCGTAAGGCAGCTATGACTCAGTCAAATTATTTTCTAAATAAAAGCCAGCATCACAATACCCATCCCTGCTCAAGTTAGCCAGATGTACATGTGTTAAATGGATGGTTTGGAATATACTCAGTTGAACTTGCTATAAAGACCACCTGTATTAACTCTCACTGATCAATTTCCTATATTTTCAAAACATCCATGCAGTAAAACAGTTGAATAGTTTGAATTTAATTTAACTGGAAGCCATTGTTGCCTTAGGCAACAATGGGGTCGAGTCAAATTAATTTCAAAATATTCAACAAAAGAAGTTTTATATCGTAAAGAATATACATTTTCCTGGATTTATGGGTGAAAAGGTTAAGAGACTACCTATGGAAAAGACTATTTTCTTCATTTGATAAATCCAATTAAGCAATGTATTTGAACCTTTATTAGCCCTTTAATGGTCAAGCTGGTCAAAATCTGCCTCTGCAGTGGCCTTGAGGAATGTCCATTTGCAGGCCAGGATGACTGATGATGATAATCGAGCCAGCCATTCCAGTGATAAATCTTCAAAAATTTCCACATCTTGGCCTGCAAATAGACATATACTGAAAATTTAAATTTTACTGAAAAATCTTGACGATTAAAGGGTTAAGAAACTAGCTGGCATAAGAGATTGCCTTCTGATTCTTACCTGAGTGGTGTCTTAATACAAGTTTGACTTCATGTCATCAATTTCTGTTGTTAGCACTGATGTCTTCTATTTTCGCTTAAATATATTGTTAAAATGCATCATTGCAAAAGCAATCCACGAATTGTTGTCAATATCTCGAAAACTAAACCGTTTGACTGAAAGTCATTGGAGGTGGGACTGATTGATGTAAAACTCAATAAAGATTAGTTGAGTTGCCAATGTTCCAGGTGAGCGACATAGGCCCCTTGGCCCTCTTGTTTGTAATGACAACCATTTCACTAATGTACTGGCTATATGCTAGGTTAGTCAGACTCAACAGAACTTCCGAATGAATATTATTTATTTATTTATTTATTTATTTATTGGTATTAGACATACATACTAAATTTTGAGTTGATGCTAGGCCTATTCAGTATTCCATGTTGTAGTGAGGCCCACAAATTTGGACGGCCTTTGAAACATACAGTACTACATCAATAAGCGGCCTATGTGAACAACAGATTCTGGTCTACCTGCATTACAGTCACTCATTTATTTACGCCCTTCATGAATATGGCGTAACTATGAGGTGTAACTCTAGGGTGTAAGTTACGCAAGAGGTAAGTTATGCCCTCTTCGTGAATACGGGCCCAGAAGTGTTAGACGGAGCTGGCCAAATTTTTGGAAAATATGTTTAGGAACTAGGGGTCATTAAAATTTGTTCAAGGAAAGCTGATGCATAAAAAATGGTTGCTGTGCACTAATCAAAATGTAGTATTAGGTTGCCATTTTAGATATTTTTATTTGATGGATTTTTATGGCAAAAATTGCTTTTTTAATATGTCAAATTTTCCAATTTAGAAATTGTCAAATGAACCGTTTGGTGGCCATCTTGGATATTTTCCTGCCAAAATTCCTATCGGAAAAGTTGGAAAATTTAAATGGGTTCTCAAGAACCACTAGATTTTGTTCAACAAAATTTGGCAGGAGGCTCAGAAGACTTCATGTAGGCCAAGGGCTGAAACAAAGAATAATTTGGGCATTGAAATGCAAAATTGTAAAAAAACGCCCAGTGTCCATCTTGAATTATTTTCCCACCAAAATTTATGGGAACAGAATAGGAATCTTCAAATGACTTCTATGAACCACTTGGCCAATTTCAACCAATTTTGTCAGGAAATTCCTTGGCGCATAGAGATCCAAGATTATTAAATGAAGCTGATTGGTTTGTTTGGCTGATGGCCATCATGGATTTTGTGCGATTTTTAGAAACCCATCTAAATATCTTGTCCAAAACTGCTTGGTCACTTGATTTGAAGCTCAGAAGACTTCATGTAGGCCAAGGGCTGAAACAAAGTTGTTCGATAGCATCTGATTTGTTGATTTGTCTGTCAGCTATCTTAGATCACCTAGTTTTCACAAAAACAACTCAGTAACCGTTGAACGGATTGGGCTGAAATTTGTGAATTATGATTATGGACTAAGGATTATTTAATTTTTTTTAAAGAAATTTGATATGTAAAAATACATGACCACCGTCAGATCAGAATGTATCTTTTGCCAACCATAATGCAGTTTTTCATTTGATAAGTTTTGATGGCCAAAATTTTTATATATATATATATATATATATGTTTATTGGGTATGATGATATCAAATTTTACGTCTGCTTTTGCCACATAAATAAATTGGCAACCACCTTGGATTATTTTCCCAGCCAAACACTAAAAAGCTTCAAATGACTTCAATTCTCAAGAACCACATGACAAATTATCACACTGAAATGACAAGAATCTTTACGTTTAAAATCTAAATCAGTTAAGACAGCAGTACTGACTGGTGGTTCCCCTAGACCAGAGAGGCGGGATATACAGAACAAGTAACAAGTAAGTGGATTTGACAGGAAGCACCCTTAGGGCATAGTGATTCCAGATTGTTCAAAGGAAGCTGATTGGTCGATTTGCGTGACAGGCAATCCTGGCTTATGCACTATGTTTAGCTCGACTTAACGAAGTAAAACGAGATATTGTGATACCCTGCACATTGTCCAATGGCATCTGCAGTGGTGGTGTCTGCGGTGGTGGCATCCGCGGCGTCATCGTCCAATTTGCTATTTATATCTCATGTTTGGTTAATCATACTGGACCCAAACCTGGGCACATGCTTAATTATAATAACATGGCATTACACAATAACCTTGTGTTCAAAAGGTCAAGCTCACTGTGACCGTGGGTTTTTTCAACATTAAAATTCTCCGTTTTGTTCAACTTTTATACCTAACATGCCTAACAGAGTTATATAAACTATAAATGGCAAAATAGGAATATCCCCTACAATAGTAATATAGGCGGCCCAGTCATCTGACATAGCGGCCCGGTAGACTAAAATAACGGCAGAAATTGCTAGCGGCCCAGAAGACCTGCAAATTGGCCGAAAATGCTAGTGGCCCAGAAGACTACTCCAGCCACATGTCTGGAATTTAAATTTTCAAATTCCATGACTCCAGGATTTCCATGGCCAGTACCAACCCTGAAGAGTGCATGAAGATTGCATGACATAATCACCTTGGCTTCAAAAGGTCAAGGTCAGTGTGACCAGTACCAACCCTGAAGTCAAAAGGTCAAAGTCAGTGTGATAATGACATAATTCAAGTGTTTTCTCAGCAATAACATTTTGCTTTTGTAAGGTAAAAAATAATAGAGTTTAAAAGGTGGTCTGATAACTTAGGGAAAAATAATGAGTTTAATAGGTGGTCTGATAAGGGAGGTCTATGATGAGGGTGAGGAGAAGGAGGCTGCTGAGGCTCGCATTCTTGCTCAGTAGAAGTTGGTTTTGAGGTCGATGCTAGCGTACTTGTTTACAAGGCAATGTACGATGTACAAATATTTTGAAAATAATTTGTCTGCGTCATTATTAAAAATCAGTTCTCAAAATATTTATCAGCAGATCCCTTGAATGACTGCGTTGTCATATGTTTTATTATGTGGTTTTTTAACCCCGCAATCTACCGGTAAATGTCTACGGATAATTGTACTGTACAAATATTTTGAAAACGATTTGTCTTAACACGATCAAATCGTTTCCTAAATATTTAGTTGTAACACCATCCAACTACTTTGTCTAGTGAAAAATTTTGTTGTCACCATGCTTTTAAGTCACTAAACTTTATTAGTAAACTATGTGCATGCTGAATATTTTGAAAAAACGATTTGACTGGTGGCTTAACCGACCTTACGTGCAAATTGTTTTTAAATACTTAATAATCAAAATAGTTTTTGCAATAACTTCAGTCGTTTTAGATTTTGTGTCTGCTGGATGTTATTGTCGCGTTTAAAATGTCTGCATTATGTCTCTGAGGGTGACACGCATTTATGGAATTGTTTTTCAAGCGGATCACTGTATGATAAAAAGATTATTTGTCGTCGTGTATGGCATAAAGTTTTGCCATTCATCAGTGTGGCATTAGCCGTGAGATCTGTCCTTAATCGAGTTACAAACATGACACGTGTTAAGGAATAATGAAAGAATGTTAAAGCGCCACCCGTCTCGTTCTAAGCACAAGATACTACAATGTCCTCACTGAGTTTGAAAAAAATTGTTAAATAGCGTGCCCCCGCTCCCCGGCTATTGTTGTTTACCGATGCCTAAAGATTCAACAATTAAGAGCTACATTACGAGCATAGTAGCATAATCATAGATGGTCGTTTACTACAAATATAAATACATCCTTTTGGCTACGGAGCAGTGATACGTTATAGCCATGTTTTTACTATATAATTCAGTCCTGCCATAAGCGACCACCTCATGTTACACCATTACATGGGTGCTAGAGACTTTCTTAACTCTTTAACCCTCAAATTTCTTCAAGAAAATTTCCATATTCTTCATATTCATGTTTGTAGACCAAGAGAAGACTATTTTAGAAAATTTGTCATTGGAATGACTAGCAGTGCTGGCTATCCATTTGTCTAGACATTGCGCCAGCAAACACCCCCCCCCCCCCCCCCGACCACAACCACCATCATCACCAACACCCACCACCACCACGAGCATCAACACCACCACCTTCATCACCTCCGCCACTAGCAACACACACCACCGTCACCAGCATCAACACCACCACCCACCCACCCACCACCGCCACTAGCACCACCAGAACCACGACCAGCACCCACCCACCACCTTCACCACAACCGCCAGAACCATCATACAACACCAACCATTAAGCACTATCATCACCACCACCTTCACCACAACCGCCATTAGCACCACCACCACTACGACCTACACCCAACACCATGCATTAACCCCACCACCAACACCCACCCACCCGACAACCCATAGAAAATTTCTTCATATTCATACTTGTAGCCCTAGAGAAGACTATTTTTGAAGATTTATCATCGGAATGACTGACTCTGACAGCTATCCATTTGTCTAGACATTGTGGTCGGAATGTGTGAGAGCACGGTGTCTGAAAAATGGTATATAGGTTGGTGAGGGTATGTCAATGAGGGTTTAATAACGGTCTCGCTTGTATGCACACATGCTAATATGTGATACTGCTAGTTATATGTTGTGCATGTGTAGGTGCGTGCGGTGTGCGCGGTGTGCGCATGAGTGTGCCAGAAGACTATTTTTGAAAATTTATCATTGGAATGACTGGCTCTGCTGGCTATTCATTTGTCTAGACATTGTGACAGCAAACACCAACTACCCACCACGACCGCCACCACATCATCATCACCAACACCCACCACCACCACCAGCGTCAACACCATCACCCACCACCACTAGCACCACTACCACCAATCACCACCGCATGTTGCGGATTGCGACCGCTTGTGGATTGCAGCAGCATGTTGCGGATTGCGGTCGCATGTTGCGGATTTGCGGGCGCATGTTGCGGATCTGCGGGCGGATATTGCGGATTTGCGGACTGCATGTTGCGGATTTGCGGGCGCATGTTGCGGATTGCGGCCTCATGTTGCGGATTGTGGCAGCATTTTGCGGATTTGCCGGTGCATGTTGAGGATGGCAACAAGTGTATGTACATGCCTGAACACACATACATGCCAAAAATGTATGTGTACATGTGCGGCCACATGTTGTGGATCTGTGGCCGCATGTGGATTTGCGGATGCATGGGGATTGCGACCGCATGTTGCGGATTGTGACCTGTTGCAGATTTCTGGTTGCGGATTTGCCGCTGCATGTTGTGGATTGCGGCCGCATGTTGCAGATTGCACCAGCATGTTGCAGGTTTGCGGGCGCATGTTGCGGATTTGCAGGCGCATGTTGCAGATGGCAATAAGTGTATGTACATTCCTGAACACACATACATGCCAAAATGCATGCGTACATGTGCTGCCACATGCGAGTCGCATGTGAATTGTGACTGCATGTTGCGGATTGCGACCACATGTGGATTTGTGGCCACATGTTGCGGATTTGCGGGTGCATGTTGCGGATTTGCTGGCACGTGAATTTGCGGGCACATGTTGCGGATTTGCGGCCGCATGTTGCAGATTTGTGGCTGCATGTTGCGGATTTGTGGCCACAGTACATATAATCCTATGAACGGTACAAATTCAATCCCTTTTCTCATTCCAGTTTAAACATCGCAAAGTGGTTTGACGTGTAACTGCAGAGTAGTTAGGTAGCCTTAGGCAGTCTGATTTCTTTGAAGAATATTGTAACTTGAATACTTGCTAGATTTATCCTATAATCAATATGCCGGGACATAAATGTTTTGAATGTGATTCAACTTTTAATAGGTCAAATGACCTGAAGCACCATAAGATCCGATTCCATAACGATGAAGATGACAGAGATGAATAGTGAAGATGATGAGCCAGCGGAGTCGGAGAATAAAGCGGGTGATGACTCAGCGGATGAAAAAGAAGGCATAGGCAATGAGGAACTATTTACCATATTCCAAAATATTAAGCAGGTCTTAGGCGTTGAACAATCAGGTTTAGAAGATGATGATGGTGAAGTGAACACAGACCCAAATGGTGTAGACAATGTGCCTATTTCCATATATGCTTATGCTTTAGTTACAAAGTGTATAGACATAATGTTCCAGTGGAGACTATTACAGAACTCTACGCTCATTAAAATAATTCGTCGGGAAACTAAAGATTTTATCACCGAGGGGTACGCATATGATGAAGCAGTCTTCTCAGCTTTTCAAAAAAGAGAGTCTGATCAAGAAGTACATAAGGAACTATGTAGATGCTGACGATAATGATGATGATTCTGTCGGTGATGGATCTGATCCATAAGGAATCAGTCATTGATAAATAGATCTTCAGAACATTGACTATTTGTTTATGCTACAATAACTATGTTTTATCATATGTAATAATTTCTTCAATGTAAAAATATGGATACAAATAAAACATTGATTCTTTGTTGGTGCTGTTGAACTTGGTGATGATGGTGGTGGGGTTGGTGGAAATAGGTGTTGTGGTGGATGATGGTGGTGGAGTTAATACTTGGTGGTGGGTGTTGGTGCTTAGTGGGTAGTGGTGCTGGTGGTTATAGAGGGATAGTGATGGTGGTGGTGGTGGTGATGGTCAGTATTGGTAGTAGGTGGTTGAGGCCACAATGTCTAGACAATGGTTAGCCAACTATATTATTTTTGTTGGCGGGGGTCTCATTGACTAGATACTAATAATGCATTCATACTGTGTGTACCCGGACATGGTAATTTTTCCTAGTTTTATTACCTTTAACTGGCTGACTGGTGAGGTGTTACAGACATTCCAGGGAACTACATCCTAGCTTAATATTTTGGAAATGATTTGAGCAAAAGTTGATGCTAACACCGCAGTCAAATTATTTTAAAAATATTCACTAAATATTTTGGAAACGATTTGATCGAATGTTGTTGCTAACACCACAGTCAAATTATTTTCAAAATATTTGTACAACAATAACGCGCATTGCTGGCTGATGCCTTGTAAACAAGTATGCTAGTATACCTCATCCCTCGTGCCAAGCCGCAGTAGCATACCTCATCCCTCCTCACTCATCTGACATCAATTATGCGACCACCTTTACAGTCATTCCAGGGATCTACGGATCCTATTAAATATTTTGGAAACGATTTGAGCAAAAGTTGATGCTAACACCGCAGTCAAATTATTTTCAAGATATTCACTAAATATTTTGGAAACGATTTGATCGAGAGTTGTTGCTAACACCACACAATATTTGTACATCAATAACGTACATTGACGACTTGTAAACAAGTACGCTAGTATGCCTCATTCCTCCTCCTCTTCCTATGACCTCCGTTATCAGACCACCCCATTATTTTTACCTTACATACCACAGTACCACAGAGGGACGATGGAGGGTGATACTAATTTGACATATGAAGCTACAATTCGCACTAGTTTCAAAATATTCTGTTATTTTCTGATTTTTCAAACCTAAATCGTGGCGCATTGGTAGTTTAAGTGAATAGTTTTGATACTAATTTGACATTGGAAGCTACAATTCACACTAGTGTCTTCATGCGCACAAACTCTTCAAAAAGTGCTGTTCAATGCGACAATTTGACATAGGAAGCCACAATTCCACTTAGTTTCAAAATACTTTTTACTACAACCATGAGGGAGCGCATCGACCACCTAATTAATACGTTAGACGATACAAGGGTGCTCATCATTATTCGTCAACGAGGACGATGGTGGACATTGTTCGCCACCACTTTTATAACAATTTTAAAAATTTAATAATTAAATGACTGTCGCTTTAAAGACCACTCCTTAAATACGATAGATGCATGATTATTATCTATATAATATTATACATACAACATCGCTTGGTTTACCTATATATTACCCACATTGCGATGTACTTTGCTGTTTAAAAAAAATTAAATGACGTAGGAAGCCACTTAGTTTCATGTTTGATGGTTTTAGATGAAGGTTAATGCATTTGCGTACAAATTGAAGGATTAACACCAAATCATAGATGCATTATGCACAATAACGAGGTCGTCAGAGAAAACATATTTCCCAGGATACTTTTTAGCCCGCACAGATTTTATGCGCGTTAACCATTTAACAAACAGATCCATCGCGTCTAGCCCGTGAACATATCCAATATTTTCGCCTGCATGTATGTCATTATATGGAGGCCAGTATGCGACGGTTTTTGATAGGTCGATAGTCATCTCACGTGATATTCCTTATATTTTTTGTAGTAGAGCGATGTAGTATAAATGTAAATGTTAATGTACATTCGGCTAAAATGGCCAGCAGTACAAACTTTGACGGATCAGACACTGGGTATGTGCGATGTTGTTGGTGTTCCATCGACATCCGGTACACCATATGCCGACGGTCGAAACACGAGAGGGTCTGTAGGCGTATGATCAAGAAAACAGAACCTAGAACAGAAGAGATGGTGTACACCTGCAAGGAGTACTATTGTCTATTACCAATCAAACAGTATCCACATGGGTGTCCTGTAGTCAGTGAAACTCCGACTGAGATACAAAAAGCAAACATGGTGCAGTTTGTTACCAAACTGACAACCATGCCTGTGCGGATCTGCGAATACTGAGACCTATCTCAAAACATGGCCCTTTTCAGGGCCCACAAATCATTCGAAAGAGAACTCTATCTGTTCAAAAAATAAAATAATGTAATAAAGTCTTTACACAACAACCCTCTTCACACATGCATACACAAGCACACATTCTGATCCGTCAAAAGTGGTCGATGGACGCTGTTGTTCTAAATGGCCATCTGTACGCTATTGTTTGTGGTCGATTAATGTATTGACGTTGACTGGGAACGCATTTTGTTCATATTTTTGAAAATTATATAATTAAATGACCGCCACTTTAAAGACATAAATATGGTAGATAAAACTATCTACATAATAGTATTCAGCGTCTAAAAATAGGAAAAATTACTGTGTACGTGTCTGATCTTTTTAAATTAAATGACTGTGAACGCATTTTGTTCATATTTGTATGATTCTTTTGAAAATTAAATGACTGGGGAACACATTTTGTTAATATTTTTGAAAATTTAATAATTAAATGACTTCCCCTTTAAAGTATCACCTTAAATACGTAAGATAAAATTATATATATATATATATATATATATATATATATATATATATATATAATATTATACATACAACGTAGATCACTATTGCCTGTGTAACGAAGTGGACTGATGGTTTTTTTGAAAATTAAATGACGGAGTTTGTTCATATTTAAAAAAATTTTAATAATTAAATGACTGACGCTTTAAAGACAAAAATACGGTAGACAAAACTATCTATATAATATTATACAACATCGATCGTCAACGATGACCATTTCCATAACAATTTTGAAAATTTAATAATTAAATGACTGCCATTTTTTAATGACTTAAACCATGGAGGGGGTTGATGGTGACTAAAGGACTGCCAGGCGAATAAATGCGCGATCATGCGTAGAGAACAGTGTCAGGAAGAGGGCGGCCGAGATAGCTTTCCTCATCCCTCCTCCGCCTCCTTCGACCACCGTTATCAGACCACTTGTCTAACATACCATCGACTATTAAGTATTTAAAAACAAATTCAGTCAAATTGTTTTCAAAATATTCAGCTACCACTCAAATTATCAGAATATTCAGCAACCACTCAAATTATCAAAATATTCAGCAACAAATCAAAATATTCAGCAACCAATTATCAACAAAATATTCAGCAACCACTCAAATTATCAGAATATTTAGCTACCACTCAAATTATCAAAATATTCAGCACCCACTCAAATTATCAAAATATTGTTCAACACTCAAATGACCAAATATTCAGCAACCACTCAAATGATCAAAATATTCAGCAACACTCAAATTATTTTCAAAATGTCATTCGCATCCACCTCCTATTATCAGACGACCTCTTAAACTATTATTTTTACCTTACATACCACGGAATCATGGAGGGGCGACAGACGGGGGTGGGGCGAGGGGGGGGGGAGGGGGGAGGGCGCCGCTAAGTTAAAATGTAAAATACCCAACTTTTAGTGGTTAAAATTTTCAGCATGAAATTGAACATACAACGGAGTTTTACCATGATTCACATATACTAAACATAGATTCGCAAGTGTGCGAATATAGATGTCATTGTTCTCAAATCTAAATCGTGTGTGGATGAGCGCCATTGTTCTCACATACTGGTGTGTACGGACGCCATTGTTCTTCCTTTGTGTGCCTACAGACGCCATTGTTGTGCATATGGACGCCATTGTTCTCCAAGACCTCCTGCTCAGAAGAACAATACCGTCTGCCCCCACATCACTACTTAAGCATTGTATTTACTTTATTTTTAAAGTCATTAGCTTCATAGTCCATTGCAAAGTCATAAAGTCGAACATTACTTGTTAGAAAGGCATTTAAAGTCTTGGAACTGTTTGTCTGAAACTTCATCTAGGACAAGACCTGAACCAAGTGTGTTCTACAGAACCTGATTGGTCAGTTTGCCTGGTGACCATCATGGATGTCCGAAGATGTCCACGGAATCGGTTACAAGACTACTCCTTATTGATTGTTAGGCAGATTTCAACCAAACTCGGCTGGAGGAATGTTACGGTTCCGGAAATTTACACAACTGATTTTTTAGGCACATGTTTGAATTTGTGGAAAACTCCAGGAAACTGGTTAAGAGGATGTTTAGGCTTATTTCAATCAAACATGTCATGTTCAGATAACTTGTACAGGACTGTTATCATTAAATTTATTTTGGCGACTATCTTGATTTATAAATTCTGAAAATGTCCAGGAAATTGTTAAAAATATTACTCATAAAATGCCCAGCCACAATTTGTACTTTAAATCTGAAATGTATCTTTTTCTGTCTAGCACCTGAATTTCTTGCAAAAAACCATATAGTACTCGATATATAGTGTAGGACATGCCATTCTGCTTGAAATGCCCATTTTCAGTGAGAGCGATACAGGCCCCTAGTGCCTTTTGTTTTTGATGGCTAAGGTTATACATAAATCTTCCCCTCCCCCCCCCCCCCCCCAGTGAAGCTTAGCATATCATGGGATAGGGGTAACAAAAATTGCCAATTTTCGATACAATCATAGATTCAAGATTCAATATTATTTATTTGATTCTTGGATACCAATTTACATACTTTCAATACAGGTTATCCGCTGAAGGCATTGGCTATAGTGGTGGTGAACACCTAACATTAAACATACATATACAATTACACACATAGCTTAACAGAATGTGAGATATACTTGTGAATGTACAGATACGGGACTGAGCTAAGTAGACATAGAAAAAAGAACAAACGATACAATACATCTATGTTTTTTCCTTTTAGTTATTGAGATTTGTATTTGAGGGATGGGGTGGTTGTGGGTGGAGGAGAGGGGGGGGGTGTGTGTGTGGGGTGCATGCATGCCAATTACCCCAGCTCAAACCGTAAGTTGTTATTTTGTAGTAGCACTTGTTGAGGTGTGTCAGTTTTGAAGGAAGCAGTAGTCACGATAGCAGTAATAGTGCATTATGATGTAGTAGTAGTAGTAGCAGTAGTAGTAGTAGTAGTAGTAGTAGTAGTAGTAGTAGTAGTAGTAGTAGTAGTAATAGTAATAGTAATAGTAATAGTAGTGGTAGTGGTAGTGGTAGTGGTGGTGGTGGTAGTGGTACTGGTAGTGGTAGTTGTAGTAGTAATAGTGGTGGTGGTGGTTGTAGTAGTGGTAGTAGTAGTAGTAGTAGTAGTAGTAGTAGTAGTAGTAGTAGTAGTAGTAGTAGTAGTAGTAGTAGTAGTAGTAGTAGTAGTAGTAGTGGTAGTAGTAGTTATGATATTAGATATGGCAATGATATAGGAAGTGTGTGATCTTGGTTACCATGTCATTATGTAATGATAGCTGTTTAGTGTGTTATCTAGATCTAGTATGTATTGAGCATGCTAGTTTTAATTATGTCGTTGTATGATTTAATTGTTAGTATTTTTTTGCTTGTTTGTTTATCTGTGTTATTCCACACATTGACGGCACTAATTGAAATTCTACGTTTTCCTGTGTCTTCGTGTGTATCTAATGTGTGGATCATGTTTGTTTCTAGTGTTGTATATGTGGATTTCAATGCTGTTTTCTGTAATTTGGATCGACCGGTCAGGTGCTGGCCGTATGAAGGACCGGGACGGTCGGAGCCAGTTACTATCAGCATCACTCCGACCCGCGTTGTACAGCATCCGCCGCCCAGCCATTCCGATCCCACAGTCAGGAAGGGGACTACACCTGGGCATCCGTACACGGGAAAGAAACGAATCGCGCACTCACAAGACATACAGCTCATGCCAAATCTCACTGCAAATCTGCTTCTCAAATTTGCGAAATCATGGAAGATGTCGTTCACAACCGCAACCGCCTCAGCATCACTGCCTCACCCCGCAATACAGCTCACGACTATGACCACAGACACCACTACACTGACCAGCACCAATGCCGCCACAGGAACGAACATTACAGCACCCACAGTAACTAGCAAGGACACTATAGACACTGTAACCAATATTCCCGCAAATATCACTTTAGACATTCCAGAAAGTGCCAGTAATAGTGCAAACATCTCAGCACTAGAAGTTCATTGCCACGACCAACCACCGTGAGTCACGGGACGCAGACTCAATGGGAAATATTTTGCCAGATGTGTGATTGTTTGTGTTTGAAACTACAGTAGAACTTTAGTGGTGCGACTCATGGAAAATTTACTTTTTATTTTTTAAATATTTCTCTTATTATTATATATGTTAAATCAATTGAATCCCGTCCCTAGGATGACTATGGTTATCCTACACAGCTGCGCAACTTGGTTGCCCAGCTGTGTCTCACACTGAAATGAGCACTGCGGATACCTGTGTTGTAAGAACATCGTGTGCGACGTAAAGTATACAACACACAGCAGTGCAATAATGTCATAATCCCATCATGCAGTCTCAGCTATGATAAGCTAACTTTTTGGTTTATTATTATTATGTTCTATTTTTCTTATTATTTTTCTTCCTGTCTTAGATGTCAGGACAGCTATGGGATCAGCTAGAGCTGCCCGTTGCGGACCCACTATAATGGGCCGCAAATATTTACTTAAGTAATAATATGTGTTGCATACCCCCTTATTTACCCGTGGTGCGCAAGCAATTCGGTAATACTTTAAATACCCTGTAAGGGTATGTTTCATGGAAATCATATATATTATATACATATATTTTTATATTATATCTTAACTTAAATTGTGGTCCGTTAGAGCTTGGGTGTTCTCTGTGGAGATAATGATTATCCGCACCCAAAGAGAACACCCATGCGAGCTATTGTTTAGCGAATCATTGTCTGAATAAAATTAAAGCACGCACCAAAATATTTAAAAAAAAAGAAGAAAAGACCTGGAAAAATAATTCCAGGTCAAAAATTAAATCTAAAAGTATGCCTCCCCTTTCCTCTTTGGCACCTCTATGTGCTCTGTCTCTCATAATACGCATCTATTGCATCACTACTCCTCTCTACCTGGGAAGTCTATAATTCCCGCCTAGCATGCATCCATGCGTCGATCCGAGATGCGTGATCGTTTGCCACGGATGTCAAACTAGGAGGGGGTGTTGTAGTTCGGATCGACCGGTCAGGTGCTGGCTGTACCAGCTAAGCTGGGTACGTGCCAACCGTCCTGGATTCGTTCCATGAACACGGCCCCCTTGGTAGAGCTATACGCGTATATGAGCCTATGAGAGAGATTTCATCATAAAAACGACTAAGTTCATTAGAACGCATAGCGTGCTTACCACTGCATTGACAGAGCGCATATATCACGTCCAAGATAGGATGGCACTTTTAGTGTACCGAGTAGGTACAATGTAATCCTTTATAATTGGTTGTTCCCGCGGACTCTTGTATCAATCAAGACCAGAATTCGACGGGCTTTCCAAATCTGTAAACCATTTCAAAATCGGTTGAGAAATGGCTGAGTTATCCACGGAAAACCCCTTTGATTAGCTTCAAAATATTGCCGTGACGTCATAACCACGTGTACGCCGAAGTTCTAGAATGTTCTAGAACAATCATCTGCGCCATTATTAGCTGCGCGCTGATTGGCTATTGCTCGGCCGATGATTGGTTGATGCCTGCTCCTATGACGTCACGAGTAGTATAAAAGGAGATGGAATCCAGAGTTCGAGAGAATCCAGGGACCGAACAGGTTGGATCTGCAAAAGCAGCTACGATCAACCAAGACAGTATTAAATAGATCACTTCGGTCTTGGTCAGCATCTGTCCCATAGCTAGCAGCAGCCATCCAACCCACCGCCCTTGGACACTGTCGTCAATATTGTTCTCGACTGAATTAAGAACTAACTCGGGACACAATCTTGCGGTGAGGCCTTTCCCAGCCCGAATATGTGATTCTACAGATGTAGAGGCAGCAATGTTTTTTGGTGGATAACTCGCCGGATCTGCCAGCCATGCCAAAAAGTGGTTGTTCAACCACCCCTGCACTGATGTCGTGTAGGTTTATTTAAACTTTTTGACCTCAGCGAGTAAACTTTGCCCGGTACGTCTTAAGAGCTAACTGACGTACCCTGCACCATTAAGCTTTGTTATGTATCTTCCTCCGTATTCAACAACCCCCACTCATAAACGGGTTGTTCTTGACTTTCAACCATACCATTGGTGTACGGGAACTTTCTTCCTAGCTGCAATGTTATTGTAGAACTTACTGACTGTTCGTTAGACATTCTTACATCGTGATTACCATCCTGAGTTCACTCCGCTCCTGTTCTGGACTGCATGCGGGAATTCTGTTTGCGGGAACCAACATACGGGAACTTTCCAGCTTCCAGAGAACGTGTCAACTCATGTCACGCTCACAGTGACGTATCAATTTCAGTAACACGATGGCCTGTCTTGAAGAATGGCTACCAACTATTCAAGTAACTATATTTAACATCTTTAATTATTTCGTTAATTACAACTTTAATGATTATGCTTTGTCTGTGTAAACGGTCCCAATGACTAAAAGGAACCGTAATGGTCTTAGGACCGCTATTTATAATTTCTTTATCTGTTTATGGTTATCCTTATTTTACTGTAAGGTGTTTTTACTAACCGCACCATAGTAGGTCCAACAACCTGTACTATTTGTATTATTTTGATTATTTCACATTGTATTACTTGTACTGGTTAGTTTTATATATGGCAAGCAGCCATTCGTTCATATTAGTTGCTTATTTGTAGAAAACGTAGGACTGCAGTGCACGTTGGAAACACTATTGAACAACATTTATATATCTGTCCCTTTCTCCCGCCACCAAATTTTTTTCACTGAGGTCGCTGTCCATGCTATAACTCTGTTTAGTCCGGCATGCTACCGACCAAAAGCCTGTCTATTTAGCGCAATAGAATAGGTTTAATATGATTAGAGACAATTTCTTCATCAAGAGACACATAGTGTACGCCTCTTTTCCGGTAGTTACGATAATTTACCCCTGCACTCCGGCAAGGATGTGTAAGATTGGCCAACACACATATTGGGCCTCATATGTATAAGTTATTGTCTCCATTCATGTTTCACTAAGCCTTATGGCTTCTTAATTGTTTGGATGTCCCGATCCGCACCATGGACTGATCCGACCATGGGAAACTATTGGAGTTTCCGAGCAGTGATGGCCAGGGTGTGGTGTCACATACACTTCCCGTGTATCTTTTGATACTTAGTAGTTAGTTATCCTTGTCAATGTAGGAAGCACTGCGAAAACATATTATAATTATTAATTTCTCTTTCATCTTCTAGGAAGTCTCCCCCGCACCGCAGTGCATAACTGGGCAACTTGTGTTTAAACCTAACATCAGGTTAAAAGGTTAGCCCCATAGGACCTGGTGACGGGCGAGATACGCATCCCCATCGAATTCTGTAAGAATGTCTGGGAAAGATGTTAGGATCTGCCACGACCTCACGGGAAGGACATTCAGGGTGGGTATTCGTCTCTCTTACCCCCACCATAATGATAGATCAGTTGCCTAAACTTGCTTTTGTGAAAAGTAACCATTGTCCTGTGACGTTTTATGTGGTTATGAAGCAATATCTCCGGATTCTCACCAAGCTCGGAGGTCTTGCTAAATAACATGTATGCACGCTGTCTTGAGTGTTGTCTTAGGACATCCTCTCTCAATGACGGCCGTATCTAGAAGCTAGGTAGGGCGCCCACCAGTTGCGGCCTAAACTAGTTCTTGTCTCTAAAAATAAATGTTAGGTTAGGCATAGAAGAAGGCCCGCATAAATAAGAGCGGCACCTACTAATTCAGCTTATTTGAAACTACATAAGATGGTGACGTGGGAATCCCTCGGGAATCGCTCGTCCCATCTTCACGTAAAACAGCACGCAACAGTATAGTCATAATTTTACTAGGTATGGTCTTTTCTTTATAGCATTTTGGTTGAATATTAGAGTAGGCCCTTTTGGCCAATGCTCTTCTCCCTCTTTAAGAGGTGGCAGCATTTTCCTGTAACGGATGCCCGCGCAAGGCACTTGCCTCTCATAAGGATTCAGTGATGATGGCCCACACGAGGCTACTACTTCTCACCCAAAAAGAGCATCAGAAGTAATGCCCGCGTGAGGCACATAGCTTTTCGACACTATAAAAGAAAATTTTCTTTCCTTTCAGCTTAGAGGTATAATAATTTATATTATGTTAATTAGTGATCTCGTATGCGGGAGTCTCCTTTGCGGGGATACCTCTGCGGACCTACGAGTCTGTGTGGTACCTCCGGGAGCCCCGCCTTTGAAAGTTCATCAGGCTGCCTCTATGTCTTGTATTTTCGTGTGCTCATTTTTATCTAGCATACTTGACGGTCTGTTTAGGTAAATTAATTGTATGGACTTATTTTAGTTAGGTCCCCAATCAAATCTTGTAAGTCCATAGATCACAAATTTGCTATGGACATGCATACCGGTGACACAAACTCATGGGCTGATACTGTTGTATTTAATCTTCGCGGCGATGGTCGCATGGCCCCACCAGAATGCGTTCCACCGGCCTAAGGAGCTGGTCTTTGTTACCCATAGGACAGTGTCGCATGGGATCCGTAACCCCAAGGCCGGAAGCTAGCCAGCATCATCACTCGTCATGTACATGCAACGCGGCGAGCCGACACCAGACACCGGAACGGCCCGACTTCCCCACGAGCTACATTTCAAAGCTGTGGGTTATGGATTTAAAAAGTTGTTGGGTTTTGAAGATGTTTTGACCCTTTGCTGTTGTAGTAGAACTACTAGTACATTATAGTGGTACTCACCAACTGGGGTCTCGGATCGCACAGGGAACCAGCGGTAGGTGCTCACGTTTCAGGTTTCAAGGTACGACTGCCGGGCATCCATGGAAACGGCTGGAATCAGCTAGCTCGGCACCCGCAAATCCGGGATTGCGGGATACTGCCAGTTCCACATTCCTCCCCATTCTTAAAATGAGGATTTTGTGATGAAAGGCTCTGGCAAAGTTGATCATCTCTGACTTACCTATGTCTGGGTTTAAGAAGTTTTTGGGTTTTGAAGATGTTTTGACCCTTTGCTATTGTAGTAGAACTACTAGTACATTATAGTGGTACTCACCAACTGGTGTCTCGATCGCACAGGGAACCAGCATGTTTCAGGTTTCAAGGTACGACTGCCGGGCATCCATAGAAACAGCGGGAATCAGCTAGCCCAGCAGCCGCGAATTCCGGGATTGCGGGATACCGCCAGTTCCACATTCCTCCCCATTCTTAAAATGAGGCTTCATATATATAAAAAAAATCTTGAAGCCTCAATTATTCCATATTATATATATTTTTTAAATGATAAAATATTAAATAAATAACCAACTTATAATACAATTGTATGGCCATTAACGCTCAACTGCTAAAGTTAGTGTCCAGGAAAACTGAACGTCTGGTTGCAGATCAACGGGAAACAATCGTTACGGATTAAATATTAAACATAGCTTTCCTAACTAATATTAAGGACAGTGGTTTTCTGCCACAGCAGAAAACTGACAGAATTGCCGGAATTCCTGAGTTGTTAAGTAAAGATAGAAAGATATTAAAGTACTAGAAATAATCTAGCTTGAATTTATCGGAAGTGTTACCTGAAATTAAAATAGAATGTAACATTCAATGAAAAAACCAATAGATATCGCCTACAGTTTTTCCAACCAGGCTTTACAGTTTAAGTAAAAAGATATATAGGCTATAACAGGTGCAATTCGCAAATTTAGGTACTCCGGAAAGCTGGAAAACCACTATCCCTATTACAAATCGAATATCTGTGTTAACCTAAATCGGAACAGGGTAATACTTAGGAAAAAGAATATATGTATGATTTTGTGCTATGACTAACACGTCAATTAGTTTGCACATTATAAAATGGAGCAAGAAATACATCTGCATGATTTATGCAGTCTTTGCTAAATGCATATTATAGATATGCTGTCATATGCAGGACGTCTGAATTATAGAGTAATGCACACTATACATATGCATTAATCATGCATTATAAAGTAATGTATCCATTGCATCATTTTAACATGTTATTGTTACATGTTTAATAAATGAAATACATAGATATGGCATATATACACCTGTGCAAAAGTTAAGCACCACCCTATTTTTACGCACATGCGAGGGTATATTCATGTGCTATGAAGAGAGCAATAGCATAAACATTTATGTACCCATCCATCTTAGTGCAAGAGGTAATAATGCAACTAGAGAAATGCTGATTATGATGGTGGGGAAACACTGTATGTTTTTGTTTGAACTTGAAAACGAGGCCTGAATATGGTTACGTTGACACAACTGACAACTATTGCCCTACAGTTGACACACGTGGCTAGATTGTCATTAATGGTGTCTGAAAACGAAGTTTAACATCTGTGCACGAGTTTGAGACTGTCATTATTACTACCGGGTATATCCACCTTGTGCCTGGATGACGGCCTGGACACGACGTCTCATGCTGGTCACCATCCGACTGATACGCCATTGTGGTATTCGTTGCCATTCAAGATGGAGTGCGTCTGTTAATTCCTGTAGGTTCTGCACAGGAGGATCCCTCCTTCTCACCATGTTTCCCAGAATGTCCCAGATATGCTCAATAGGGTTCATGTCAGGGCTCGTTGCTGGCCATGGTAGGGTTTCGATGGCATTCTGGCGGAGGTATTCATGCACAGCTCTAGCACGATGTGGTCGGGCGTTGTCATCCATGAATATAGGGTGGGTTCCAGGTGCATGATTTACAAAATGAGGGACCACAACTCTATCCAGTATGGAATCTTGATATCTTTGTCCATTTAGTGTTCCAGGTACAGTCAACAGATCCAGCTTACAATCAAATGAGATGCACCCCCATATCATAACGGAACCTCCACCAAATGGAACTTCTTCCATGATGTTACGTTGGTCGTACGCCGTGCGTCTGGACCTCCATACACGAGTTCGACCATCTGTGGCATGAAGCAGGAACCGACTTTCATCGGACCAGTGTACCCGTCTCCAGGATCTCATGTTCCAGTGTCTTCTTTCGTTGCACCACCTCAGACGCTCCTCTTTGTGGTGTGCAGTGAGGAGAGGACGTCTGACAGGTCTCCTAGCTTTCATGCCAACAGCATACAGTCTCCTTTTGACGGTAGACATTGACACTCTATTGCGCGTTTCCCATTGCTGGCTGAGCACTCTGCTGTTGGTGAATGGAGATCTCCTAACAAGGCGTACTAGGGCTCGATCATCACGGGCAGTAGTCTTCTTCGGTCTTCCAGATCTAGGCCTGTCCTTCACCTCGTTAGTAATGTTCAGCTGTCTGCCAATCTCTCTGCATGACATACCAGTGGTATGCATGCCTATGATTTGCCATTTCACACGATCACTTAACCTTCGTCTTGCCATAGCGGTTCACAATCAAGAGCTAATTCTCTCTGTACAAATAAACCACGGTCATGAACACAAAATTCCTAATCTTGTCGCCTAAATCTGTATGTAATGTTCTACACCTCAAACTGGACTTTTACATAACTGAACACGTGTGCTGTTTCCCGCCACGCACGGACATCAAGCGACGTGAAGTCATGCATGCATGTGCATTTCGTACTTGGAATTATGTCAGCTAACGCGGGGACAAAAAGTATGGCAGCCTAGTCGTACCATCATGTTTCTACGTTCTATTGTTTTTGCTGGTGCTTAACTTTTGCACAGGTGTATATATATATATATATATATATATATATATATATATATATATATATATATATATATATATATATATATATATATATATATATTATGCTCTTACAATTGAAGAAAACTGCGGTTTCGAAATTCGAAAAAACGGCAAGAAGGGTGTAAGAAAAGGTCGCTGTGCATAATCTGGTACCCGACTCCAATTTAGCCCACAACCGCTAGTGATAGAATTGTGAGTCGGTTACCAGCTTGTGTTTTGCGTGTCTGGTTCAAGCTAAGTGGGCGTGGCATGAGCTATCCGTGCATTGATAGGCTAAATGTGAAGCCTTATTGGCATGGCTGGTCAGGTTGGAATATTATTGCGCTTATTGCTGATAGGTCAATAATTGAGGCAATTAATTAACTGCAACAGCGAAATTATTTATAATTTGTAAATGGCCTACAACGGTCTAAGCCTATTGCTTAAACATGCATAATCATTAATTTTTTACTTCTCCGAATTTAAATATTGTGAAGAGTGACGTAAAATATGTAAATGGAAACAATGTGCCAATGTGTACACCATACCCATCCATGATAAAATCACGCCCGCCACACTCCTCCGGTTCCTATGAAACAGTTGTGAGAAAAGTGCTGTTTTCAGAAGTGATTGATCGTACGCGCGGTCATTCAACATAATCCGATAATTAAGCAAATACGGCTGTTTGAATCGCATACTGTTCAACAACCTAAAGAAAACCACGCCTCAATTGATAATTGTTAATACACATCCGCTTAATACTCCGTGGTGCTATTGTCTGATTAACACCTACACTAACGTGTAACTTTGGCCCTGACGGGCATGGCCAGACATTTGTTTAGTTTATATTATTTCTTTATTTGTATAATCCTTTAGTGAGGGTACCGGGTAAAGGCGGCCTCCTTAGTGGTCTAGTGGAATGTCCATTTGCAGACGAAGAGAAGACTACTTTTGAAAATTTACAACTGTAATGACTGGTCCAATAACCGGGCCAGTCATTCCAGTGGTAAATTTTCAAAAGTAGTCTTCTCTTGGCCTACAAATCGACATTCAAAAAGCAAATATTTTAATTTTCAGGAACGATTTTAGTCACTAAAGGGTTAATTATTATTTATTTAATAATTACTTTTATTTTCCAAGCATTATTCCGATCGTTGACCTTTGACAATAGGTCTATAATCCTGGGCACAAGCCATATGCGTTTACCTAAACATCGTATATAAACGGGTTGAATACTTACCAGCAGTCAATCCACATCAAAGTTCAAAGTGTATATCAAAGTTCGTCATTCTCTTACATTATCCGTAATAATATTAAAGTGCTATCAGAAAATGTGTTGTTATAGGTATGGTACCGGTGGTTGTACAGATGGGTGGCCCGGTTGGTGGTTCTTATTGGGGATTTAGCTCGCTCTCAACCCGCGTACCGACCGGGATCTTCCTTCTAGCGGAGATGGATGGAATGGATGACACAATGCTGTATTCTATTAATGATGACTCGTTTACTGAACTTTCTTAATCCTATAGTTTGCACATATAATTCCAAATTCTAGTCACGTGTCACTTACCTATACTAAACCTATTCTACTTAGCTACAATCGATTCCTAAGAGAGAAGTATTATAATACAAGTACACATATTGATGCAAGGCATCAATTGTAAATAGCGTGGCCGGAGATTATTATAATTCAAGTTGAGCTTCAAATTCATTTTATATATAATATACAATTTGCAGTAGCACAACAGGTTCTCCACCAAAGACAGTGACTATGTCTAGACCTTAGGCCCCTACATAGGACACAAAATAAATTATATATGTAGAACTGGTACAGTCACTATGCACAATAAGAAAACATGGGATTCGAGTTAAAGTCAATGTACCGTAAAATGTGATAAATTGACAACATATTTGCAGGACAGAGAGAAGTGTGTTTATCTTGTTATATTAAGATTCAATGTTACATCGGTTCTTAATATCATTTACAGTTTCTTACCTGTGCCATGTAGTGCTGATGGTGATTGCGATCACGATAATGATAGTTTCTTGGTAGTGTCATATGTTTAAGATGGCTGTAATGACACCAGCCTTGGATAGGATTAGCTATGGGCTATTGGAAGAAGCAGATTATATTTTGGGGCGATCCGGCCATCTTTCCATCCATCTTGTTAACGATATGTGTAAATTCTGGGGGTTTTGTTTGATAATTCAGATTCTATCCGGAGATAAATTATAAGATATATAGAAAGATTTTCACATTATTACAAGAAATATTTGATAATAGAATCGTGCAATATCTAGTGCGTTCTAGATGATATTATGTTCGAAAGCCTGGTTATAAACCGAGTACAGAGATTCTGATACAGAATATATAGTAAATTGTTACCATTTGAAAACTGTAAGTTGTGACTAAATTGCATGTTTCGAAATTACTCCATTGTAGAAATTGTTAAAATTCCATACTTTATTAGCGCATTCATATATATCTAGCTAAACATATGGGTGAAATTCTGGAGCCGAACCTATTACAAGCGATATGCCAGGACATACTGACATCTATCCGATTGTGGCTAATGGGAACCAACTATCTTTCAATGGGGACATATTGCGAATAATTAACCCCATGGACATACATTGGAATTTTGATATTATTTGATATTAGAATTGTGCAATATTTCGTACAGCACTAGTACATAATAAGAGATATTGAGTTCCGTATGGCTAGATGTTCGAAAGGTGGTTACAAACAGAGTACATAGACATCGGTATGTAAATTATTAGCATCTTACAACTTTTGGTCATTACTAAGTTGTGTATTAAAGAATTATTTTATGGTGGAATTAAAAAAAAATCCATATTTTATTAGCTTATTTTTATATCTATCTGACATTTTGGGGACAAACGTATTACAGACAGTAGGCTACCGAAAACCGTGGATCTGCCAAAACTTGTGCAAATTTTTGCCATGGAATTGTGTACTATGAAATTACTTCATGGTAGGCATTTTAAGCTTGATACTTTATTAGCGTATTCATATACCGATCTGACCATATGTATAAATTTAGAACGGAATAGGGGCCTAACCTATTGCAGACAGTATGGTACTGAGAATCACTGATCTGTCAGAATTTAAGCCAATTTTTTGGTATGGAATTGCGGACTATGGCACTATTTCATTGTAGAATTTGATTTAATTATGAATATAGCTAGCAATGATATGATATCATATTGTTTACAGCTGAGAGGAAATTTTGGCTGAATATGTTTTAGTTAGATTGCTTTTTAAACAGATGGGTCACAGCGATTCCGAAAAGTAAAGATATGGGTCGTATTATATACAGTCATACTTTTTCATAGTGTATGTAGTGCAAGTTAGGGTAAGTTTTAGTCTGGCCAAACGAAGAGACTGGTGTTGTTCGACCCACTGCGTAATAGTGATACTATATACCTGTAGCATTGTATGTGGTATAATATAGACTGATGTAATTCCATACATAATTGACTTGTAATAGAATACTATTGGTACAATATAGACCATGGTGTCTTTCCGCACATCTATTTGTAATGCAATATATACATATATGAATATTTTGGGCACAGCACAGATCGGTGTGATTTCACACACAATCTATTATGTATGATTACTGTATTCTGTGGCTGTAGTAGCAGAAGCATTCTACAGCTGCAATCAGTTCTTCTTCGCTTTTACCCAATGTGTCTTGTCCTCAGCCGAAGTCCTTAGCTTCCTCAAGTCCATTTTTTACTTGAGTGTACCAAGTCCTGCTTTCTTGAGGTCACCTCGTAGCACGCTTAGCAGATTTATGCAGTGGCCTCATCTCCTGGCTTTGTATTTGCTGGCTCCGAGTAGGGCGAAGTCGAAGGCTCTCTGTGCACATGTCTCTTTTGGCATCCTTAGCACATGGCCAAACATGGACAATCTTTGCTGGGTGACTTTTACAGACAGCAGTGACATATTCCACATCTTGCATAGTGCATCTGTGGAAATTATGCTGTCTGGCCATCGGTGCCCAGTGATGGTGCATAGGTGTTTGCGGTGGCAGGCATCGAATTTGTCTAGAGCTGCCTTCGGAGCTTTTAGACTAAATTGTGTACTACAAAATTACTTCATGGTATAAATCTTTTAAACTCAATACTTCATTAACGTATTCATATACATATGTAAACATATGGCTGTCATTTTGGGGTCGAAGCTATTACATGCAATATGCCAGGACATATCAACAGCTATCGGAATGTGGTGAATGTTATGAATGTGAACCAGCTATATTACAATCGTGGCATATGTCGATTATATAACCACATACTATAAAATTACTTGGTGGTAGAATCATGCAATATTCCGTACAACACTAGAAAGAGTTCTATATGTAAATATGTTTGAAAGCAGAGTGAAAACAGATTATGCAGATATTGGTACTTAAAATAGTAAATTATTGACATCTGATAACTGTTGGATGCAATTAAATTACATATTGCGAGATTACTCTATGGTAGACTATTTTTAAACTCGATATTTTAAAAGTGCATTTATATACCTATCTAGACATATCAGTGGAATTCTTGGACAGAATCTATTGCAGACAGTAGCATGCTGAAAACTGTGGATCTGACAAATTACTTCGCTGTAGAATTTCTTTTGAATTGGCAATATTATATGTCTGAAATACTGGGGCCGAATATATTACAGACAGTAGGGCACTGAAAAGCATGAATCAGATATAGTATGGATTTGCATACTATGAAATTACTTCATCTAGAAATCTTTTTATATAGCTAGCATAATCAAACTCAAGTCTATGTGGATGAAAATCTGGGGCCGAGCATAACCTACAGACAATAGGGCAGTGAAGAATGTGAATTGCCTAGAATTTCAGCTAACTTTCAGTATGAAATTGTGTACAATGAATTAGATTACTTCATGGAAAACATTTTTAACTCAATACTTCATTAGCATATTCAAATACATATCTAACCATATGGGTGGAATTTTTGGACTGAACACATTGCAGGCATTACTAACTTAACACATTCATACCCTTTCTGCTGATTTCTGTATCTAAACCACCTGCTACAATGTTATTGACAGCCGTGTTGACTGGAAATTCAGAACATCAGTTATCTATCCATAGTGCTAAATAATTGCATGCATGGCTCTTTTCCCAGTGAAGGATTAAGGACAATAAATTACTAATGAAAGTCATACATGCATTATTTTTAGCGAATTTTGTCTACTTTTTCATGCTCTACAATATTATTATACATGTTTCACTTTGAAAGTTTACCACACACATCGTGACTAGTAAAATGTGTCCACGATATTAAAATCATTGCCCCGACGCTCTACAAGACATAACAATGGAATTGTATGGACTATCTAGAATGTTCAGCCTAGTGTTTTATGCTATAATACATAAGGGGAAAATGAAACAGACACAGTACCTGGTATTGTCGTCATAATATATTAAACATTTACTGTCTAAATTTGGTAAAGATTGTTAAAATAGTTAGACATTGAATGTCCATTTGCAGGCCAAGAGAAGGCTGTTGTTGCAGATTTGCCACTGGAATCTGGAATGACTGTCTCGAGAGTCATTCCAGTGGTAAATTATCAAAAACTGTCCCCTCCTGGCATGCAACTTGACAATGCTCACAATCCCTTGCGCAAAATGGCAGCACCTATAGGAAATGGACCTTTCCAGTTTTAGCTATGGCCCGCTCACCTCTAGCTAAGCTCCGCCCACACTTCGCAGTGTTGGGATCGATCGATCCATGGATGCTATAACTATCAATTTCCTGAAATCTATACAGGTAACCCATTGAATATTTTGAAACTAATTTAACTGGGTGCTGTTGCTGCATATGGCAGCAACAGCGCCCAGTCAAATTAGTTTCGAAATATTCAACAGAATATGTATTAAATAGTAGACATGCAATTCTTACAACAACGCGTAGTCCATCTTCAATGGACCTTTCCAAGTTTATCAATCGATTATATAGCGTCATATGACGTCATAATCAACTAAGTGACATGCATGCTGACATCATAACCATTACGTCATAAATGCTTGTATTTGGCCAGTCTTTAACTCTTAATAGTCCAACATGTAAGAATTGTATGTTTTTGCTATTTAATAAACATGCTGTTTAATATTTAGAAACTAATTTGACTGGTTACTGTTGCTGCCGTAAGCAGCAACAGCATCCACTCAACTTAGTTTCTAAATATTTATCAGCTTACCTACAATATTTGACCGCTCTTGCTAAAATGTGTACTCACTTATTACCAGTGATTCGAACGCTTAGGCTACGTTTTACAGTTCATAAATAAGTTAATATACCCACAAAACAAAAACAGAAATTATGTCTTGGTTTGCAAACATGTTATTTTATTTTTTAGATGTTCTATATCATCGATTCGGCGGTTTTACAGTACAGCTCATACATGTATATACGTTGCTATATTAACAAAGAAAAAGATAAATTCTACCTTGTTTAGAAAACGTGTTAATTTATTTTTGAGGTCTTCTATACCAAACGGTGTCAGGTTTCGAGGAAACTGAGATATTGAAAAACTCGCTTTGACCATTATCTTGCTGGTTTCAAAGGCCTAGTTGTTTCACGGCCAGTACAAGAAATTTGTGTGTAGATTATGTTAGCGATAATGCTGAAAGTTGTCTACACGTGTGCAGGAACAGCTTACAGCAGCAGTTTCCAAAATGAATAGAAGTTATCATATATTTATATGTAGAAAATATGTGGAATTTCAGCAATGTATGAGTTAGGTGTTAACACATTTCTGTAATTCCTAACGTCTCTCCGTATTACCGTATTTCCCCACTTTATTTTTTTACCGTAGTTTTGTAGTTCCGTATTTTGCATGCTATTTAAGCAGAATTTCTATTCCAATTACCAATAAAAGATTTACTTACTTTTGAAGGCTATATACACAGCTAATCGTCTGCGTCAGCCCGCAGTCAGTCAGTCCGCCAGCCCCCATAGTGAACGTATGCGAATGAGCGATCTAGCCAATATATATCCTAAATCTAAATCTATAATGTCAATTCTAGACACAAGCACATATATGCGTGACCGCTCGAGCGGCCACGCAAAAATATAACAAAGTTAACCTTAAGTACGTCTCTGTAACTGACCTGGGGCCAGTTTCACAAAGGTGCGTAAGTACGACATTGGACGTAAATATGGCGTAAGTACGGTATGGGGCGTAAATCGGGTTTCACGAAAAGCGCGTAACTTACGCTGGGGCATAAATATGGTCGTAACTTACGCGTGCTGAAACCCACGCCTAAGTTAGACGAAAACGTCTAACTCAGAACATCACGTTCAGAATCTCCCTTTCCAGCGTACACGCCGAGTATTCGCAAGAGGCTAATTAGGTCAACATTTAGATCGGGAACACGTGCTAGAATTAGATCTTTTTATTCATATCTGTTTCTTTTGTGCACTTAGGAACTTCGCACATTTTCCCGAATGCATTGCTATCGACACAAACAGATCATCACTGAAAGGTTTGGCTTTTCTATATACCGTAATTTAAGCTGCCAAAATGAGTCACCAGTTTTCGAATATCCCTATCGCTGTTCTGATAGAGCTCATATCTTCTGCCCCGCCTCGCTTCTAACATGTCAAAGCTACATCTTCCATCTAAACGTACATGGTGCGATATTTTGTTGTTTGAAATAATCGGGCCATCGTCCTCTAAAAATGACGCTTCAAATCCGGGATTTAATTAAATTGATAAAGCCTGTCTATTACGACCACACTATAGGAGCACAGTACTTATAACTGTCAGAATATGAATAGTGAATCGAGCCAAGGCCCAAGTATATGCCCTAGGTGACAGATAATAGTTGGCAGATTATTTTGAAAATAGATTGAGTGTGTTGTTGCTTCCTTAAGTGCTTTACTGTCAAATTGTTTTCAAGATAATCAGCCAGTTATTTATAGCCATTTTAGCCGTTATCCTTTGTCATAAATAACACAAGTTAATTAATTCTCTTTTTCTGGTAAATGAATGTTCGAATACCGGTACAGCACTGCAGTAATTATAGATAACAATTTTTGTCGATTTACCACTGGAATGACTGACTTCATTATCGAGCCAATTCTTCAAGTGGTAAAATCCAAAAAATAGTTGTCGCATCTTGCAAGCTTTCACAATGGTTTAATGAAAAGAGCTGTTAACCCTTTAATGCTTGAATTGAAAAATAAATTCCATGTTTTCATTGAAAATGTCCCTTTGCCGACCAAGAGATTATTTTTTAAATGAAATGACTGGTTACGTTATTGAGCCAGCCATCCCAGTGGTAATTAAAAAAAAAAATCAAATGCACATTTCTCATGACCACTGTAGAAGCTGTTTTTGGCTGGCTAAAGAGTTAAAACAAGAATCATTTCTAGTGACTTCCATTTCCTTTGTTAAAACTAGCCCTATGAACTTGTGGTCGAATAAGGTGGTGGCACAATATACACACACTCTCTGAATCCGAATTGTTTAAATCAGGTAGCCATATTGGATTCTGAATGCAGGGCAGTTGTCATAGCCACAATAGATATTGTCAAAAGGAACAAATGATGAAAGTTGTTAAGTTCCATCATGCAAATGCCAAACTTATTGACAGACAAACTGCCAGACCTGTGTACACACTAGTAAAGTTTTTTCAGTATGGCTGCCTTGAAATTAAAATATTGCTCAAGGGAAAGGTTTAACCCTTTAATGGCATGGTTCATACACAAGTACACAGAAAGTCTGGGAAAAGTGTGGAATTATAAGAAACCAATATATTCAGGCCTTGAAAATTATGGAAAATTTAATATTTTCTCCTACAGCTTTGGAAAATGTATGGGGAAATTAAAATATTGTCAGATGTGATTCTCATTTGCAAAATAATATAGATAATAATCAAAATATTGATGATCTTAGCTACAAATTTCATAATTTTTCTGAAAAATGTGTCAGCTTTCATATGGACACAGATTTGAGACATAAAATGGGACTAGAAATTGATTAATTAGGTCTGGAAAAGGTATAGAAAAAGTATGGAATTTCATTTTGCAGAAGATGTATGTACCCTGTAATGAGAAAATGTAGTCAAGAAAAAAATTGTCCCATAGAAAATATCCATTTTATCCAGACTATTTTTGACAACTTAGCACTGAAATGACAGAGTGGCTTGATGATTTAGCCAGTCATTCCCGTGATAAGATTTCAAGAAAAGCATGCTCTTGGTCTGCAAATGGATTATACATTCCCCGATAGAAAATGCCCATTTGCAGACCATGAGATCAGAAGACTATTTTTGACAACTTAACACTGGAATAACTGGCTTGGTGATTGAACCAATCATTGCAGTGATAAAATTTCAAAAATAGCATTCTCTTGGTCTGCAAATGGATTATACATTGCCCCATAGAAAATTTCCATTTGCAGATAGTGAGAAGACTATTATTGACAACTTACCACTGGAATGACTGCTTGGTGATTGAGCCAATCATTGTAGTGATAAGATTTAAAATATAGCATTCTCTTGGTCTGCGAATGGATATACATTGTCACCTAGAAAATTTCCATTTACAGACCATCAGAAGACTATTTTTGACAACTTAACACTGGAATAACTGGCTTGGTGATTGAGCCCATCATTGCAGTGATACGATTTCAAAAATAGCATTCTCTTGATCTGCGAATGGATATAGATTGTACCATAAAAAATTTCCATTTGCAGACCGTAAGAAGACTATTTTTGACAACTTACCACTGGAATGACTGGCTTGGTGATTAAGCCAATCATTCCAGTGATAAGATTCCAAGAATAGCATTCTCTTTGACTGCAATTCCAGGGGGCCCAACTGGTGAATATTATATTATATAATTCAAAACTACTTTCCTTTGTTTTACAGCCTGTGCCAGGGTGATGCGTGTGCACCAAATCAATGTCTAGTGTAACAGATAAGAAGGCCTTGAAATGAGATGCATTCTATGATTTCTTCTTCATCACTCGTAAATGATTGGATGCAGTAAAGGGAATAACATCTGTAATACCGGTACCAAATTCCCAAAAGACATTCTCAGTCAATCTCAGAATGACAAGCACACACCTGTGATGGATGTGACCACGGTGTTTCTAAAGACTGTTTTCAAAGTCTCATATATACTTGTTATTAACAACACACTCTGATACATACATCAATAATCATATTTAAGGCAAATACTGTATTTATTGAATGAGTTAAAAAGAAAAAATTCAGTTTTAGTGATTGAAGTTTTTATTTAACCCTTGTGTCAAGTTATGAAGATGATTTCAAAATGGCTAATTGTTGCAGAACCAGTAGTTACTAAGACTGGCATATATTGTTAGCTCACCTGGCCAGAATGGTCAAGTGAGCTTATGCCACGGCGACCGTCCGTCGTCAGTCCGGCGTCCATCCGTACATCTGTCCGCCCGTCCATCCGTCTGTCAACTTTTTCCTTTAAACGACTTCTTCTCAAGAACCACTAGGCCGATATAAGTTATCTTTGGCAGGAACTATCCTTAGGGCATAGGGATCCAAGTTTGTTCAAACGAAGCCGATCGGCCAATTTGGATTTCGGCCGATTTTAGGAAATGTCTTTAAAAATCTTCTTCTCCAAAACCGCTTGGTGGATTGAAGCAAATCCCATGAAATATGATCTAGGGCAAGAGCTGAAGCAAGTTTGTTCAAGGGAACTTGATTGGCCAAATGGTTCAGCGGCCATTTTGGCTAACCTAGTTTTAGTGAAAATGACTTCTCCAGAACCGCTGAAGGGATCAGGCCGAAATTTGGCAGATATGATTAGGGACTAAAGGCCATTAAAGTTTGTTCAAGGGAAGTTAATCCGTAAAAAAACATGGTGCAGTCGGCCAATCAAAATACAGTATGTTTGGCGGCCATATTGGATTTTTTTATTTGATGAATTTTGAGGCTGAAATTGGTTTTATATAGGTTTTTTGGGTATTCTGATCACAAAATAGTCTTCTCTTGGTCTGCAAGTGGACATTTTCTTTGAGAATATTTAAATTGTCTTGAATAAATTTGAGGGTTAAAGGGTTAAAGCCAATTAATTCTAGCAATGAATTTAGTTCAGTATTGCGTTATTCACAAGTTTTGTTGGATAGCATGTAGCATGGTGACGGACATTTTGAAAATGGTTTTGCTGATGATGTCTGTTACTGTCAAGTGCAGCAACAGTTTTCAGCATGACTATTCAACCCTTGTCACACCAATGTCTAGAGACTAATTGTTACAAAGCCAGTATTAGAAAGGCTGGCGTACAGTTTGTAAACACCATTGCTGAAGACCATTGGTGTCATAGACAGTGCTGTTGCTGTTATACAATTGACAGCAACAGCTTACACAACAGCTGTTAAGCAACAGCTTAGCGCATTATTTCCAGTTAAATGCGTTAATAAGATTCGCTTCTTATCAATTTATTATTATTAGCTCACCTGGCTGTCGATATCAGAGGACACAATATCTTACCTATTTTGGTAGGTTAGAAAAACGGTTAACCCTTTAGCCATCATATCAGCCAAAAACGGCTTCGGCAGTGGTCTTGAGAAATGTCCATTTGCAGACCCAATGAAGACTATTTTTGAAAATTTTACCATTGGAATGACGGACTCTTTTTAACGAGCCAGTCATTCCAGTGGTAAATTTTCAAAAATAGTCTTGGTCTGCAAATAGACATTTTCTATGAGAAAATTGAACTTTTCTTAAATTCAATGGTTAAATGGTTAATTAATGTGCAATTGGAGTTTTATTTCCACCATCCATTGACATATGACAGCTTTTATTACCATAATAGATAAAAACTAAATTAACAGGTTAACCTTTTCCCTACAACTGCTGCCTAAATATTTAAGATATGTATTGTGTACTCTGATACCTATACTGTTAAAATATTTTGAAATGTATTTGATTCATTGAAAGTTGTTGCTGCCTAAGTCAGCTATGACTCAGTCAAATTATTTTTTAAATAAACTGCAGCATCGCGAACTTGGCCATTCAGCAAGATGTACATGTGTTAAAAGGATGGTTTGGAATATACTTAGTTGAACCTGCTATAAAGACCATCTGTATTAACCCTTCTTAAATTAGTTTAGCGGAAAGCCAATGTTGCCTAAGGCACAACGGCTTCGCATCAAATTAATTTCAAAATATTCAACAAAATAAGTTTTATATCATAAAGAATATACTTTTCCGGGATTTATGGGTGAAAGGGTTAAGAGACCACCTGCCTTAAAGACTATTTTCTTCATTTGCTAAATGCAATTAAGCAATGTATTTGAAACTTTATTATCCCTTTAATGGTCAAACCAGCGAAAATCTGCCTCTGCAGTGGCCTTGAGGAATGTCGAGTTGCAGGCCAGCATGAGTATTTTTGAAAATTTACCACTTGAATGACTGGCTCGATAATCGAGCCAGTCATTCCAGTGATACATTTTCAAAATGCTCCATATCTTGGCCTGCAAATAGACATAACCTGAAAGTTTTACTGAAAAATCATGACCATTAAAGGGTTAAGAAACCAGCTACCATAAGAGGCTGTCTTCTGATTCTCACTTGAGTGGTGTCTTAATACAAGTTTGACTGCATGTCATCAATTTCTGTTGTTAGTACTATCACCGTTCGGTTTGTGGATCTGGGGGACGATCCACCCTCAAGCGGATGATAATCTCTCAAAACACAATGATGTCCGTTAAGTTTCAATATTCAGTGGTTCTTATTCTCTGAACGAATTAAGCTAAATTACAACTTTGAGACAATGTAGGGTCACTTATCTAATCTTTATTAATCATTATTGCATGAGATCTTCATTCAACAGTTTATAATTTAAGATGAATTATTCTCTTTTATCAAATATTTATTATCTAACATTTAAACTTTCCTTCTCAATTAATTAATTTCCTAAGCAAATGTCTTATAACACTTTTTCTTAATTCTTGTCAATATTATCTTTATATTTCAGTACAATTCATCATCCAACACGAGACCTTATGAAAGACTTATATTTCTTTTAAACAAATGATTCTGAATCTTATTGTTTCTAAGTCCAAAACTTATAACGAGAATGACAAGTGATTCCAAGAATGATCGAAAACGGAATGCCCAAAGTGGGCGCTTTTCCCTTTATAAAGGTTTCTGGACCTTCACGTGACCATTATTGACTTCTGGACACGTGTTCAATGAATTTCACCTACGTCATAGTCAGATCCAGCCTAGGTCAAAATCTATTTCTGTTTGTCATAGTGTTTCAGCCTGGATAACAAATTGGAACTGTCAAACTGAATAGTATGCATGGATTCTTGTAATTGCAAATCTGATAGAATCGAAGCCAGTAATGGACTTTTATACCGTATAGCATCCATGCATCAAGCTTCAGTTCTATTCCAGTACCAAATCTGACAGTTTTCGCATTAGTTTGGACCAACTTCTCCCATTACTGAGAGTGTAATGCGATCACTGTATGATTTAGTACACTTTTAGGACCCTGTCTTTTACCCAAACTAATTACTATAGAGAACAGTTAACACGCACTGGCACTATGTATAATTCGTCTGCTCTGTATAATCTCTTCTTCCCCTTTTCCTTCTATTTGATTCTTAATTTCATTATTTATTGGAACAAAGCAATGTGCCTTGAATGAACTATTGAAGGCCCAGTATATGATATATGCCTCGCCCTCAACAAAGCCAGAGCCTGGCTTTCCATCCTTTCATGGCCCATTGCCATTGCCTTTAACTTCAACCAAAGTCAATTGGAACGCGTACCTGCAGGCGAATTACACAGCCGACCATATCCATCGGTTCCATAGAGGCAAAATTCGGACAAAAAAACAAACGTAAAGTATAATTCATAATCATGCGTAGGCTGTTCACACGAATATTATCATAGTAAACAAGACAATCAGACGCATCGTATATTCGTAAAACAAAAAAAATGTATACACCTGTCAACCTTATGTGCCCTCTTAAGCCCAAAACAGAGGAACAAGCCCTCTCAAATCCAAATCAGATTCCTTCTATACCATCTACCAAAAGGTATGCAAAGTGTACTCAAACTATGTAAGCAAACATTAGGTGATTTCCGAGTAACCTGAATCCATCACAATCCCATCTACCGGAAATATAGTGTATCCATGTGTATACATTTCGCAACATAATCAACAATCACAGAAATCAAAATTGCAGATGTAACGTATTCACGCAACAACATCCATATTGACCAAATTTGAATGGTCTACCAATAATAACACATATGTATATATATGATATAGCACATAACTAATCAACAGTAAACCGAACACCATCTATGCACAGGACCATGTGCCCCGGCCTATCAGGATCTGAAATGGCTTGATGGCGCAACCTTGCTATCAACCGCCTCGTAACCGTCATGCACTGCCCCATTGATGAGACACATACAGGACAATATAGCTCATGCGCATACACCCCAGGACGCATGACGTGGCACTGATCTCGACCCATCCCAGAGCAATCACAATGATTGGGACTAGTACAATTTCTATGGTCCCACTCCCAGGCATTGTTCGTGAAGGGGCGCGAACCTCTAATGTTCAATCGCCGAGGAGCGTCCGATCCAGGAAGAGGATCAGCAACCTCAACATCGAAACCAGAAATCCCAACAAGTGATTGGAATGCCGACCGAAAACATGGCAATGAGTACAAAAGGAAAAGAGAATCAACCAAGTCCCCGTCCGAATAGTTAAAGAACGAGATCAGAAATTTCATGTACTGACTTTCCAGCTGCAGGAATTCAGCAGCTTTTATGAACCTGGGAATATTCATATCGCATTTTATATACTGCAGTTGGCCCGACAGTATATACAAGGTCGATGGATCAAAAATGTCATACGGTAATCGAATAGGGGTCCCCGTATGGCCATCAGTATCTTTTAGTTCATCCGTGACCCGACAATGCATGCGCAACACACGAAACCAGGCGGAAGACAGATGCACCATCAACGTACCAATTAAGAATAAAACAGCCATTGCAAATCCTAGCTTTCAGTTACCTGATCTAATGCAATAATATATGCAAATATGTATATATATATATACTTTTTTTTCTTTTTTTTTTATAAGTATGTAAATTGGATGTAATTCTCCTGTTAGCTACCGTACAACATTTATCTTTCTTGAAATTGTAATCGCTCAGATTGATACGTGTCTCATTGAATACTCGTTAGAATTATTCAAACTGTGTATCGTGTAGTACCTGGGTATTTCTTATTTGAATGACAAGACGCACAAACTATGGAAGCTCCGAATCAATGCATACAATTAATCTTTCGGCCCTGCTGACCATTGCACTATCTGGCAATGCACATTCTCAATTCAAATACACCATTGTACATGAATTGAATATTCAACTGCAATCCTAATACGTACCCATGCATCAACCTCAGGTGTGTGCCCCTATGACACTCAAACAGAAACACCCAGAGTCCTTTTTGCAACTCCGTTCATTAGACTAGGACTATTCCTGAAACACCATACCAACCGTTACATGTTGAACCTCTATTTAAATCAATAGATGGATAAATATACCCACTAATAACAACAAGTCATGCAAATGATCCCATTCACACCTGTCATGACAAAGTATTCAATGCAATATGATACCACGCTGATGAAAGAGAGAAATGAATACATTCAATCTTGTCAGCTATTCGTCCACACTTACACTATGCATTACATGTATGTACTCATCCCCAAAGGATTACATAACGGAAAAAAACAACAAAAAAACCCAACCAGTACAACCTATGTACAACAGTACAATATCCCTGCGTTGTATTAATGCATGTAGTCCGACACAATACACAAATAATCACCCACTATTCATTGGCAGTCCTTTGATTATTTAAGTATCTAGCAGAACACACTTCAGTGCGAATGAACCATTAACTCGAAGCATGGGAATTGTTAATAAGTAGTATACAAACATGCAAAGTATGGAAAGAGTAACTTTACCATATAGTGACGCACTCAGCTGATTGCCAGCTGAGTCCATGATCACACATGGCTACAAATTCAGCCATGCATTCTTACATATATATATATATATATATATATATATATATATATATATATATATATGTGTGTGTATTTAACATCACCTGCATCGATGCACTAACAACATGTATGTTACATATTATTTACTTAACCATAACTTTGGTTAACCATCATCAACCTAAAAAAATGTGCATTAACATCATTATCATTAACATTTCCCTTCGACATAAATGAAACATATGGAAAAGATATATATTTAAACAATGGCATACTGCAATGCAATCATACTCTCATCCGAGATGACATAGAATGAATTACATTCAACCTCACTTACAAACCAGTTGCATCATCAAGATCCATATTATACTTTTATCCATGACGAGTGAAGTAAAGTATAACAAAACAATATATACTCAATAATATCTTGTCCATCATATTAGTAACCCGACAGGATACAGAAACAATCCAATAATCATTCACATTACACCATCATTCCTGTATCATGTAGGAATCATTTTTACCAAATGATAAGCAATTTATTGTGTATCCTCTCTAGTGTTAAACACTTGTCATTTGCAGTGCAGATTCTCCATGATATAAGGGTTAATATTATCTAGTATGCTGTAACACGTTCACTGCCAAGGAATCCCTTGCATGCTATCCTCACACACCTTTGGCTTTACCTGTGGTTGTGAGCTAGAAAGGCCATGTACCCCGCCTTTCACATTGGTTACCCAACCTATAACACCTCACTGTATTGTGTCATATGAAATGTATATACTATAAACTGTATGATAATATTCACAGAAGTAGCTATCGAAATGAACTCGTAATCCATATTTATACGATGCTTTCTAATACTGTGACAATTCCGAGAAATCAAATGTAGCAGTTAAGTCGAGTCGGCGAACAACATATCAAGTTCACACTCCGCGGCTATCATCGCGATGTAATGTATATATATAATAATATATAATGAGCTCATTTATGTATGTATGTACGTATGTAAGTATGTACGTATGTATGTATGTATGTATGTAGTGACATGCACCAAACAAAAGGAACATAAGAAATATGTATGTGGTAAGTGTTGTGTGAAACAAAATAAAAATTGTTGAGGTATCTACAACCATTCGCATGTAAGTCCCTTTTGTAATTACCAACCCTCCTGTGTAGCATTATATGGAATGGCTGGGTAAAGCGGAGCAGTTGCAGCAATTACAGGCTGAGTAGATTCAATTGGTTCTGTATCCACTGAAGGACGCAATTCATTAGGTCTAAGATAATATATGTATCCTGAGTGCATCAAGATCATATAGACATAGAATGTTTTGGACAATATGCGTTTCAAAACAGTGGTCTGAAACATGGGAACCGGAATTTCATTTGGAGGTTTCACATTCTCACCTGAAATTGCATTATGCAAGTCAAAATTACGCCATTGTGCACAAAGAGTAGAGCGAAATGGATGTTGGGTAAGAGTAAAATCAATCGGACATTCATACCGTCTACTGTACAGTAGCATTGGAGAAACTGGAGCATGCCAAACAGGCAAAGAAACAGTTTCCTGGGTGTCAGTGAGTTGTAGCAGAAGGTAAGTATGTTTAGGCGGTGTAAAAACATAATATCTCAAAAGAACTAACACTACACCCAACAAAATAACGCCGATCAGAAACAAAGTGATTGAAGCTGGTGTTAAACGCAATATAATATCATTACTCAATGAGGTAGGAGGAGATGTACTGGGTGTCTGCCACACCAACTTTGGCAGTGGTGGGGTCTGTTCTAGCGCATTAGCAGCTTTTGCCATCTGCACTATAGTCAGAGTCATTGCAAGGATACGCATGCGCCGGATAGCATATATACCTGCCACTAATGATATAGTGGCAATGATCAATGCAATGTACCCAACGATTTCAGGATTAACCATCATGTAAGTGGGTGGTAATGATAAATCACCCATTAGTAGTGAATCAGTCAATGTCTGATACACAGGCTTATCATCTTTAATCAAAGCCGCTGCCTTGGATAAAGACAAATCAAATGAATCATCTAATGCAACCAAACGTGAAAAATTGTGAGTAGGAATACGAAAAGACGGAATTTCAAACGGGACCAGCATTTTATGAAGTGTATCACCCAGAAGGTGTGAAAGATTACTAGGTGAAAAGAAATGTAATAGAAGACCCAGGTTCACCCCATATGATTTTGTAACAGTACCATCTAGATCATGACAGTTTGTGAGACTAGACGGAATGTAATAACCATTGGCTAACAAACTGCATGAACAAGGCAACTGTATAACACAAAATGCACACCCTCCTATGTCATTTACCTTCTTGTCACATGACAGTACAGCAGTACTGATATTTGACATTAGAATAGTAGCAGGTGCAATTTGAACAACATATGGTTGTGTATTGTTCGGTTTTAGTTTGAACTCGCACAGCTTATGTGCTTGACCTAGATCATTTTGATATATAGCCGACACGCATGATGGCTTATTCAAAGACATAGTAGCTGCAATATTTGGACATGTAAGAAACAGCTTACCAGTACACAAAGTGTACTCAGAAGATGTCAAATGAAAATAACTGTCATTGTTTATGGCAAAATAATCAGGAAGACTTACCAACTCAGTGGTATGAGAAATAGCATCACTTAAAGGTACGGGATGTATATTTACTTGGTAAACAGTAAAAAGGTTGACATGTTGTGTAACCGGTATGTGTAATTGTAAAATAACTGAATCCCGATGTAGATAGGCATCGACATATTGATTGATATAATAATATCCAGTATCAATGTGTGCAAGACGAAATTTAGGGTGTTTGTCCATTAATTCCTTCTGTATGTTTCTTAATGTCTCTTGCAAAAGCATTGGAGGGACCAGTGTAGGTGACAAACGATGATGTGCAAGCTCATTAACCGCCAGTAAGAATTCTTGAAGTACACTTTTGATATGGATAGCACTGTGCAAAACATCGACCATAAAGCGAGTCATCGTTAACCATTGCGTCTGCAAAGCTTCAGAAATGTTTGTTATTGTCTTCTGCACATATTGTAAGCTACGATGATTGTCATTTATAGCTTTCATATGATTTCGAAATCTATCATTTGTAGCAGCTATGAAAGACGACATATGTAATTCATGTGTCTGAAAATTCTTATTGCTGGATCTCATATGCTGTATAATCTTATTTACATGTGTAGCAACCCGTTGAACATCTGATGTTGTAGCAATTCCAAAAAGATGTTTAGCAATTGTCGCAACAAACGGAATGATTGCTCGACGTGTCCTTGAATCAGTAGAATGAGCTACATCTTGTGGCAAGGTTGTCTTTAATCTTTCTTTAGATTCCCTAACATCAGTAAGTATAGACGCACGTAATGTAGAAATGTAGTTACAAACAATGCCAGCACGAACACAGTAATTATTATTACTTGCATTTCGTCTTTGTACCAGTAGTAACATCTCACACGAATACTCGTGTATAATTGCGTGTATTGTAGCATCAGGTAATTTCACTTTAAAAGAGATTAACCATCTTTACTCAGAAATATCCATCAATTCATGTTTATGAAATATGACACCGAAATTAATCCTTTGTTTAATTTCTCTGTGTGGTCTACCTATGAGCAATGCAATGCTCACCAACACTAGGGACATGTGAGATAGCATGATCCACAGGTCTCTTATAGAAATGAAATAAAATTGTATAGAAAAGATGGAGATAAGCCAAGCATAAATTATAATCAAATTCATAGTAGTAGGAAGAGAAGACCTGTGAAAGATACATGAAATAGCCATATAGATATCATACATAGCTAAATGTTATTAGTCCCGGTGTGGGATAATCATTACAATGCGCATGTACTACCTTCTACGTCTTACGCGACCAGTATGTGTGCGTGATGCATGAAATTCTCTAATTAGCTGGCCAGGCAATGTATCTGCCAACTGCCATGTAGGTGGTGACGTTTTATTTTTCCATCTGATTTTATAGTACTTCTTTCCATGTACATTTCTACATGTCATGATCCTGTCAACTTCATGAGTTACAGGTGTGTCATGTTCAGATGGATGTATCTCCTGTGTTGAGCCGTCCAATTCAGGCACGTCAGTATCTTGCACCTGATTGTCTATCGGTGGAGAAGGAGTGTCAAGTTTGTCTTCCAATACTCCATCAGTAGCAGTCGATCCTTCCTCTTCTTCTGGATGAGCTTGAATTAATTCAGGATTAAGTTCTTCTGCAGATTGTATGTACTCCAATGGCGGATTTGTAGGCCTTAATTTCGGATCAACATAAGGTCGGAGGCGATTAGCATGTACATATGATTGCACCAGAGAGTTATCAATACATTTACGTATCCTATATGTAACATTGCCTTGATGTGTGCATATGTAATATGGACCTATGTACTTGTATGTCAATTTTCTAGACAACCCAGGTTTAGTATGCGAGCAAAGAAGCCATACCTTTTGCCCAACACTATACTGAGGTGTACCTGTGTTCCTATCATAATATGCTTTGTACTTCTTTTGTGCCTCCATGATATTTTCCTTTGCTATTGTTCGAGTTATTTCTAAATTATTCATGATTGATTCTAATTGTGCATGTGGATTCACTGGTGGGGTTGTGGGTATTAACGCAACATCGATAGGTAGTCTGCACTCACGTCCAAACATTAAATAGAAAGGACTATATAAACTACTTTGAGTGGCAGGGCTAAATCTATATGCAGATAATATAGCTGGTACAAGAGCTGCCCAATCCTCGTGATCAGGAGAGCAATACGCACATAGCGTTTTGGAAATAACTCCATTCATCCGTTCCACAGCAGCATTTGTTTGTGGGTGATAAGAACTTGTATTTACCTTTGTTATCGAAAAGATATTGCACAAATCAGTCATCAATTTAGAAAGAAATGACAAGCCTCGATCCGTTATCAGATAAGATGGAGCACCATACCTGCAAATTATGTCTTTATAGAAAATGTCTGCTATTGTTGTGGTTTCTATATTACATTTTGGGAAAACCTCTGGCCACCTACTATAAGATTCTACACAAACCAATAAATAACGATTCCCTTGAGGATCCTGACGAAATGGACCAAGGATATCGAGGTGCCAGGTGTCAAATATATCTCTCACTGGAAGTGGGTGTAATGGAGCTGGTTTAGCATGTGCCTGACGTTTTGTTTGTTGACATATTATGCAAGATTTCACATAATATTGGATATCACGGTACATAGTCGGCCAGAAATATTTCTGCCTTATTGTTTGAAAACACCGTTCAATCCCCTGATGACCACCTGCCAGAAGGCTATCATGATATGAAAGAAGTATATCATCACGTAATGTATGCGGAACAGCTAATTGCTTAATCAACCTCTCAGCCCTACTACCCTTTGATCTTGGATAATATAAATGGTAAAGTACACCCTGATCGATTAGGTAATCCTGACTTTCTAGCATGACTCGTCTGGCAATTTTCTCATCCTCCGGAAGACTTCTATCTTGTATATAGTCAATTATTATAGAAAAATCAAAATCAGCCTTCTGAGCCACTGTCACAGCATCTTGATTGACAGCTAATATTTCTGTTGCATGTTGAATAGGTGTTATATTTGAATATTCTTTCTCAGCCAGTGCTATAGCATTTATAGCTGGTGATACATCATCTGGCTCAGCATCAGATCGAACTTTTGTGATGTCATCTGCCATTGGGTATGGACGTCTACTTAAAGTGTCAGCATTTTCATGTTTCCTTCCTGATTTATATATGATTTCATAATCATATTGTTGAAGATATAATGCCCATCTTCCCAGACGATCACTAGTATCTTTTGTAGCATATAACCACTTTAATGCAGCATGATCTGTGTATATATAAAATTTTGCATGCAACAAGTACTCTCTATATTTCCTGATACCAGCAATTACAGCAAGCATCTCTCGTTCAGATATACAATATTTCCTTTCTGCATCAGATAGAGATCTCCCTCCATAGCTAATGACATACTCCTTACCATCATCATCCCGTTGTCCCAAAATATAACCCAAATGATATTGTCCTAATAACATTAGCAATTGCTGTTTTTGACTATCTGTTATATCAGCCCCTTGTAAATCTAATCCAAGATCCAATGCAAGTTTCATATTTTCAGATGTCCATTCAGTGTCCACAGCAGCTATGAAACCAGTCTCATCTTGTGAAGTATTCTGTGTAGCTGCTGAGGGAGAAAAATCAATAACCATCTCTGCAGACAGCGGAGAGAGCCTAGCAATGGGAGTCCCCCTGTCCAATACAACATGTGAATCAGTGTAATTGTAGAAATGCAAGCACAAGGTCTCCTGCCCACCAGACAACACCGCGCGTGGAACCAATATTGATTTTTCCTCACGCAAACTATCCAATGGTTCTAGTAGCACTATCTTGGCTGAACATTGATGCTGCATAGGAATCGCTATCTGCAATATGGAGTTTTTGGGTACCGTGATAGACTTTTTGATTTTTAAAAGGGATAATTTAGGTACATCTTGTGACAGTAAAGAACATTTTGACATCCCATCCTGTAAAAGCAATGTATTTTGAGTAAAATCAATGGTAGCCTTTTGTGTTTGTAAAAAGTCTATGCCAAAAATTATTGGATAAGCACAGTTTGGAATCACAGGGAAGTCTTGAACAAGAGTAATGCCACCTATGTAAACAGGTAGACTTACAATACCCTTAACTTTAATTTGTGATCCATCCACTCCCTGAACCCAAGGTATTTTTGCACTTGTCAAAGGAAATATTTTATTTAGTTTCATTTTTCGACATGTATCATAATTCATGCAAGAGATAATGGCACCTGTGTCAACCAAAGCATTCATACTGTGGTTATTCACAGAAATTCTGACATGATTATGGGAGGAAAGAGAGCTTATATAGACTGGAATTTCAGAAATTTGTTTTGTGTCATTCTTATAATTTTTAAGTGGATACATATTTTCAAAATTTTCCAGAAGTTGGCCTCCCTGTTTGGATGCTTTATTTTTCTGTTCAATCAGGTGAGGCCCGTGCCCCTATGGAGTTGAATTGCTTCTATCCCTTTGCCTGCAAACACGTGCAAAGTGTCCGATTCTTTGACAATAGTTACATTTTAGCCTCAAAGCCGGACACACATGTCTGTTATTGTATTCACCTCCACAACGGTAACAAGAAAGCTGTCGTGTTCTCTGTAATTGCATGCCTGTATTGCCATTAACTGTCTGGGTGTAACGTGAGCCTTGATATTGATTTTGTCCATTTTCTCTCGTATTAAAATTAACTCTTGGTTTAAATGTGGGTGATGGCGGTGGTGTTCTCCTAGTTTGTATATTGCTAATCGTGTATACACGTGTTGGTAATTTAGCTAATTCTGATTTGATCTCTTCAAGCATAGAGGTTATGTCTTCACTATTTGTCTGCTGTAGCCCAACCGCCTGCGCCGTTCTAGCCAAATCTGTGGCCTCTGTCAAGTTCTGTGGGTTTTTCAGCATAACATAATTACGTAGATGAGGCTTTAGTCCTCTGATAAAACACTCCAGGATTAGGTCATTTGATCTATCTAACATGGCTCCTAATCTTTGCAGTTCTGTTAAATAGTCTTCTACTGTTTCACTAGGCAATTGTTTTCTGCCAGAAAAAGCTTCTATCTGAATCCATCGGTTTGATGAATGTGGCTTAAACCGTTCCAAAAAGCGGTCACAAAGAATCTGAAATGACGTAATTTCTGTCATAGGAAGTAAATCCACCCATGTTTGAGCAGAGTCTTTCATTAATAAACAAAAATGATCAATCTTTTGTTGATCGTTCCATTGTTTTAGTGCTGCATATCGGTTAAATCTTTTTATGTACGAGTCCACATTTTCATTTGCCCGTCCGTGGAAAAAGTCAAAAAGAGGCATTGCTCTATCCATATTAATCCTATTTGATAATCCACTAATGCTATTATGAAGTTCTACTTGAATACCATCACATTTCTCATCAATTGCCCTTGTAATTTTTGCCCAGTTTCTGGTATCATAGTTAGCATTTTGTGGATGAACTGTGTTGTCCATCATACTTCATGGCTGTATTAAATAAGTTCATGCAGCCGTTGCCTAAGTAATTTTTATCTCTCTTCTATCCAAAGTCAATAATATTCGTAATGTCACCATTTTTACGGCGTAGATTGATTACTTTAAAATTGGTTGAATATTTTAATCTAGTAAGGTTCTTTGTTGTTCGTTTTCCTAATCATATTAACAGCTCTATTATGCGCAGTCACTTCAAGAAAATCAATACATGTGCTGTAGCCAAATTGTTTGTATTATGCTCGTGCATAGCTCAGGTCAAGCAGATAGCATTCCAAGCTGGCTCTAAGATATCAGTATCGATCAGTTTTGTTCATGCTCATTTTCATTAATTAAATCTCTTACCGGGTTGCTGGATCTGAAGCTATTACCACTGAATACTTGCACAAAACTTGCAGAAATTGTCCGAGAATTGTACCCGGATCCTCCACCACTTTATCACCATTCGGTTTGTGGATCTGGGGGGGGGGACGATCCACCCTCAAGCGGATGATAATCTCTCAAAACACAATGATGTCCGTTAAGTTTCAATATTCAGTGGTTCTTATTCTCTGAACGAATTAAGCTAAATTACAACTTTGAGACAATGTAGGGTCACTTATCTAATCTTTATTAATCATTATTGCATGAGATCTTCATTCCACAGTTTATAATTTAAGATGAATTATTCTCTTTTATCAAATATTTATTATCTAACATTTGAACTTTCCTTCTTAATTAATTAATTTCCTAAGCAAATGTCTTATAACACTTTTTCTTAATTCTTGTCAATATTATCTTTATATTTCAGTACAATTCATCATCCAACACGAGACCTTATGAAAGACTTATATTTCTTTTAAACAAATGATTCTGAATCTTATTGTTTCTAAGTCCAAAACTTATAACAAGAATGACAAGTGATTCCAAGAATGATCGAAAACGGAATGCCCAAAGTGGGCGCTTTTACCTTTATAAAGGTTTCTGGACCTTCACGTGACCATTATTGACTTCTGGACACGTGTTCAATGAATTTCACCTACGTCATAGTCAGATCCAGCCTCGGTCATAATCTATTTCTGTTTGTCATAGTGTCTCAGCCTGGATAACAAATTGGAACTGTCAAACTGAATAGTATGCATGGATTCTTGTAATTGCAAATCTGATAGAATCGAAGCCAGTAATGGACTTTTATACCGTATAGCATCCATGCATCAAGCTTCAGTTCTATTCCAGTACCAAATCTGACAGTTTTCGCATTAGTTTGGACCAACTTCTCCCATTACTGAGAGTGTAATGCGATCACTGTATGATTTAGTACACTTTTAGGACCCTGTCTTTTACCCAAACTAATTACTATAGAGAACAGTTAACACGCACTGGCACTATGTATAATTCGTCTACTCTGTATAATCTCTTCTTCCCCTTTTCCTTCTGTTTGATTCTTAATTTCATTATTTATTGGAACAAAGCAATGTGCCTTGAATGAACTATTGAAGGCCCAGCATATGATAGTACTGATGTCTTCTATTTTTGCTCAAATATTGTTCAAAAGAACCCTTGCAAAATCAACCATTTGACTGAAAGTCATTGGAAGTGGCACTGATTGAAGTAAAACTCCATAAAGATTAGTTGAGTTGTAAATGTTCCAGGTGAGCGACACAGGCCCCTTGGGCCTCTTGTTTAAAGAGTTGCATGGCCTAGATGTTAAACAAATAATCTTGGGTTATTGTCTAAATACACATATTGTGTGCAGTCACTAATGTACATGGCCGTACTCAGTTATTTTTGTCAGTAGACACAATGAGTACTGAAAATTGGATATAAGAATCTAAAATTACACCAGTCTTCAACCTACCAGTTTATACAGAATATGAATTCTGTACTTGATGAATGACAAATTGTGATTTTCTAACTCAGTCATGAGTATCATTCATCAAATACAGAATTCACATGCTGTATGAACTGGTAATTGGAGACTGTTGTAATTTTCAAAAGATAATACCTCTGTCCCTTACATAATTCTACTATGCACATTTCTAGCACAGTATTTGTAATTATGATCATAAGTTTCATACTTCTGGTCAAAAGTGTTACATTTTGACCTGCGATTTCCATATTTGCTGCTAAAATGTATACAACTCTGTCCAAATGTTTTGGTTTTAATCTCAAATTACCTCATTTCAAGAAAAAAATGTTAGCATTTCTGACCAAAATGTGTATGTTTTCAGCCAAAATGTGTTTTGAAATTTATTTTCAAGTGTTCTGATTCAAATACTGAGGTTCCAGGTGAGCGATACAATCTCCAGGGTGTTTATTTGTTGGTAATTTATGAAAATATCATAGCCGTTTTTTGCATGGTAATGATACTTTATAATTTATTTTATTTTGGTCCATCTTAAATTACAACTACATGACAAATGCTATAAAGCGACACAAATTTATTCAACTTAACGGTTTATCACTCAAGCCGGCCCGAACAGTGGTACTGAGAAATGTCCATTGGTAGACCAAGAAGACTATTTTTAAAATTTCGGCATTGGAATGACTTGTATTGCTATGAAACCCTGGAGAAATTGACTACATTTGTAAATGGTTTAGTCATGCAAAATCATGATGCCCTTGAAACGCCATATCCAGGCTAGATTGAAAGATTCAACCAATGACATGCAGAATACTGCTACTGTATTTGAGCAACATGCCAGAGTGAAATATGTCATCAGATACAGTAAGTAGATGCTGGTAAATTAACATCATGATTTTATAGCATGGGTGTCTTTCCCATGACTCTGAAACATAAGTATCATCTGAAACATAAACAAAACATGTTTTAAATAATTATTAGCTCACCTGGCCAGAATCATCAAGCTAGCTTATGCTGTGGCGACCGTCCTCTGTCCATCCATCCGTCCGTCAACTTTTTCTTTAAATGACTTCTCAAGAGCCACTTGGTCGATTTCAATTATATCTGCAGTATGCCTGTACTGTAATATTTCCAATGGTAACCCATAATACGTTGCCTTATATGCTTTAAGGAGACATATGGTAACCTAAACCTTAGAAAGCTCATTGATGTCAATACTAAAATCAACAGATTACGGTAACCTGGTTCAGGTCCCCTAAAATAAATTAAGGCAACATTATGGAGAGCGTTTTCAACAGATTACCATAACAGCATAGGCCTGGGCAGGAAGCATCCTTAGGGCATAGAGATTCAAGTTTGTTCAAACAGTCGATCGGCCAAATTGGCCGGTGGCCATCTTGGATTTTGGCCGATTTGTAGAAGTCTTTAAAAATCTCCGAAACTGCTTGGGAATCGATTAAAAACTTATGAAATATCATCTAGGGCAAGAGCTAAGACAAGTTTGTTCAAGAGAACTTGATTGACCAAATGGTTCGGCGGCCATCATGGATCATCTAGTTTTCACGAAAACAACTACTCCAGAACCGCTGAATGGATCGTGCCGAAAATTGTATATGCGTATATGTAAAAAAAACATGTCCGCCATGAATCAATCAAAATATAATGTTTTTGGCGGACATCTTGTATTTTCTGCAAATTTCTTAGAAAATCATACTTATTAACCACTGGGCCAATTTTAATAAAACTTGGCTTGGCTTTCTTCACAGAAATTTGATTGGTAAATTTTTCCAATGGCCATCTCATTTTCTTCGGTTGTGTCAGTGGGCAAATATTTCAGGTAAACGATACAGGTCCCTTGGGCCTCTTGTTAATATTCTGAACAACCCACATGCTTTGGCATAAAGACATGAACAAGCAACGTGTCTCACTTTGTGAGGTATTTGCTATGGTTAAAGGGAAATGGGACATCTTATCTTGTTTTGGTTTTATACAATAACAAGATAGAGATTGCAGACCCTCGCCCTGCCATTTTTATCACATTGTACATCTTTCTTATTCGCCAGATTTTGTCATATTACATCCAAAATTGTGAAACCCTAGTGTATGGTCACCTCCTTTCCTATGTAAAATGTTTGAGCTAAATAGGTTCCAAAAATTTGATCTGGCTTTTTTTCTTGATCATGGCTGATGTTGGATATCCGCTTTCACAATAAAATTCTTTGTTGTGTTAAAATTTGAGTCAAATTTGATTAGCTTTTATGGGGAGTACCACACGTAAACAGACCGACACACACACGCACGTAACCCCCCCCCCCTCCCCCCCCCCCCCACGAATAAAATGATGATGACAATTCTGAAATGCTGCTCAAACCCAATAATCCTTCTTTATTGGAATTAGAATTAACGCAATACGACAGTGTTAACAATAATTGACTGGTTTATTTTAGCTCAAATTTTAACACAATAATGTGTGTGTAATCCTGTACTAGGATTCCACAACTAGGGATGCAATCTAAAAACTCTGGAATTGGTTACAATGCCATAACAGTAACAACAGCAGAGTGAGGGTCCGCAATCAGATGCTATTGTTTACTTCAGGAAATCACTTGACATTATCTATACGGTTAAAGTCTTGACAACCCTGGTTTTATGTGGAGTATGGGTTGGGATGTGATGGAGGGGGGGGGGGGGGGTTGTCCCCCCCCCCCACCACCAGCACCAGCACTCATTTGTGAAATGGTTATGCTTTCTTGAGGTGATGTTATTTCATTCAACGAAACACTGGTTGAGCTATACAAGCAAACCTGTCTATAACGGTCACTGTATGGTCCATCAAAGCAGCTCACCGGCTGCGGGGTTTTAGGCGCATGTATGGCGTGTGATCGTGATTTCCTAACAGTAAGACTCAACTCTTATGAATAGTCATCAATTGGTCCGAAAAGCGAGTGTGAGTCGTAGACGTGTATGTCCGATATAGACAGGTTTGTCTGCATTTCCGCGAAATAACGCTCTGCCGTTTTAGCGCTCACACTCACGCTTTGATCAAAGTCGAGCTGATTAATCCAATTAGATGTCAACCGAAGACGGCGTAAGAGGTTATTAACATTATAAATTATAAAACTTAGATGACTATGATGATGATTTTGTTGTTGTTGTTGTTGTTGTTGTTAACCACAATCATCCGTAATCTACCATTAAGATTTTACAGTCATGCATATACCTACCAGAGAAATTATATCGCGCAATTTATACGCACTCACGCGCGTAAATCACGCATAAATCAATAAAATGTGATTATTTAGTTCAGATTATATTCATTTTAAATTTCCGTCTGTAAGTTGGTATTATCCAACTATTATTAAATTATCTGTATTGATCTTGAGAAATGTAAATTTTCAAGTCAAGAGATTATTTTTGAAAATGTTACCACTGGAATGACTGGCTAATCTTCTCTTGGCCTGCAAATCGACATTCAATAAGCAGATACATAAAACGCCAACAAAATTTAGTCATTAGTCTCTGTTCCTCATAATGTAAATTTTCAGGCCAATTTTATTTTTGAAAATTTTACCACTTCATTATATGCCCCTGGACAGGTGGATATGCGTCGTGTAGTTTACTTATAATCTCAATCTTTTATTCACACCTTCATCGCTAATTTCATATTCTGTGCTTCCTTCTTCAATCTTTCACCCACCACAGTTTCCTTCCATCCGTCATTTCTTGCAAACTCAATCTTTATTTATTCTTTGATAACGATGATTTATTATTATTTTACAGGGTCGCAAATCCAGGCGTGTTAAACGGACATGTGTCACACCTGTCTCTGTTAAAAGGAAATGGCCCTATGGCAGGTACTGCTACTACTACTACTACTACTACTACTACTGCTGCTGCTGCTGCTGCTGCTGCTGCTGCTGCTGCTGCTGCTGCTGCTGCTTCCTTCCATCAACAGCTTGGATCACAATGACATTGTGGTCATGAGGTCAAAGGTCAAGGTTAGTTTAAACTTCGTATAAAATTATACTTTTTTCGGTTAACTTTTGCGCTTAGCCCGACATATCCGATTATGTCTAGGGAACCGTACACCCTATTGGGCCTAAGCTTGGATACATCTTTCCTTCCATCAACTGCGTGGATCACAATGACATTGAGCACTGATGTATTATTATTATTATTATTATTATTAGTTATTATTATTATTATTATTATTATTATTATTATTATTATTATTATTAGCTTTAGCGATCACTCCCCATCTGGCGTCCGCCCGTCTGTGCGTCAACAATGCTTGCACGTTTTGTTAGTTCTGGACAGATCTTGATCATATAGGCATCTAATTTATGCATTATGAAAATGAGGGTGATTCGATGACAAACAGCAGATTTATCCCTCTTGCAAATTTTCTTCTGTATTGTCGTCTAACTCGGTGGATAGGTACATATAGGCATAAGCTACCACCTCTATAAGAACTAGGTTAGTCTGGCCTAATTTCTTGAAAATGTTGTTAGTATTAGACAGCTGCGTGTCAAGGCCATTGTGCGTCTTATTATTATTATTATTGTTGTTGTTGTTCTTGTTGTAGAGAGAGAGAGAGAGAGAGAGAGAGAGAGAGAGAGAGAGAGAGAGAGAGAGAGAGAGAGAGAGAGAGAGAGAGAGAGAGCCTAGTACGGATGAGTTTCCAGTGATCATCAAGCGTAAGAGGTCCAAGAAGACTGCGTTGCCTATCGCTACAATACCTAGTGCAAATTCACCAGCTCAGATGCCACTGTCACCAATAAAATGTGTAAGTGCACACTACTACTACTACTACTACTACTACTACTACTACTACTACTACTACTACTACTACTACTACTACTACTACTACTACTACTACTACTATTACTACTACTACTACTGCTACTAGGCCACTGTGTCTTGTCATCAGCCAAAATCGTTAGATTCCTCAGGTCCATTCTTGATCTGAATATACCGAGTTGTTTTCTAGAGGTCACTTCGCAGCATGCTTTATTTATGCAATGACATCCTCCTGGATTTATATTTACTATATGTATGCATGCACGCGCGCGCACGCACCGACGCACGCACGCACGCACACACATGCATGTAGGCACGCGAGCGCACACATGCATGTAGGCACGCGAGCGCACATACACACACGCACGCACGCACGCACGCACACACCACCCAGGCAACCGAGACCATCTGTCTGCCACTCTGTTAGTGAGTCTTCCACATTGGTGGCACATTTAATTATTTCTGGGCAGATTTAGAGTCAACATTGGCACCTAGTATCTACATTACAAAAATTAAATTGAATCTAGGAAAAACAATAGATATTTATCCTTGACAATTCTAACAATTATTGGTGCCAACAGGAAAAGATATTACTTCAGTGGCACGTTTTGGCACATTAAAAGCTATTGACTTCTAACTATGTGGGTTGGTACCTTTGGCCATATGCTACAACCTGTAAAAGAACTAAGTCAATCTGACCTAGAGTCTTGATAATAGAGGTCAAGCGTCAATTTGTCCACTGGAATCAATAGTAAATGATTCCGGCAGCACATGTCATCTTTCATATGCAGTAACCAAACTTAGTGCATGGATGCAATGCAGGATAAAGGTATGCCCCGTATAAAAAGTATGTCAATACGACCTACCTTTTATGGTTCACTGAACACCATAAGAAATCCATGATCAGGCTGTACTTTTAGCTTTTCACATAGAGTACCAATTGTCAGCAAATGCTCAGTGTTTATGTCAATTGCTTTGATCAACCTCAGAAATATTCAATACAGATACAATACAGCATGCCTGAAACACAGCAAGCTTGTCTCGGAGTCAATGGAGTCATGTCGGATGTTGACTGATATAATTTGGTATGTGTATTATCTTATTTACCTCAAGTAATTTACGTGTATTAATTGGTTTATTAACTATCTATCATTACCTTGATTGAGGGATCCATTTCCACGATCCTCCCATTTCTAGCTAAGCTCCGCCTACTCAATACGTTTTTTGAAATCGATTTATATAAATATGTACTTTGAACCCTGATTTGCCAGAATCCCAATTTTAAAGTAACCATACAGCTGTTGAATATATTGATGGTAATGCGACGTGTGATGGTGCTACCAATGGAAAGCAACAGGTCCCAGTCAAATATTTGAAACCCATCAATGACATACAATTTGTATACTTGGATTGTAACATCAGCTATATGTGACCTATTTGATTATGATGTCAGATACTTGCATGACATATCGGATCCATCCTAGCTCATTTGCATCGAAGACTGTGCACCTCTGACTGCTTATTTTGTAAATATATAAAGGATTTTGTATTAAATTAGATTTGAATATCATTATTTTATTTCACCTGTTTTGCATCACGCCATTTTCACTTATTCAACATTGCTCCTTTAATTGTTATACTATCGATTACATTGATGAATTAGGATGATGATAGATTTTCACAAGCTCTATCATTGATAGAATTTCGGTTAAAGTCATGAATTTTGGCTTGACATAAATTTCATGGCATGATGTCATCGCATGAACCCCCAAGCATATGGATTCAGATTACATCATATGTGTTTTCAGATTAGAAGAAACCAGCAGCTACTAAAGTTTATGAATCAGGACACTGGCTCCTATTCAAGTTCTATAACAAACACTAATGTTTCTCTTGAATATCATTAATATGGTTGTGTATAAATAAGCTGTTCTGCGCTATCAATCATCAAAGCAAAGTACTATTCATGCGATGATGTCATACCACAACAATAATTAATGTTGAGATGTCACCACTTGATTCTCATGAGAAATTGGTGATAATGGCTTCATGTGGCGAAATTTACTATTAAGGAATTGGAAAATATGCAAATAATTATTTTCAATTTATATAGACAATACTAATATAAAATATTTATAAATTATTTTGCCAATATCAATGTGTTTCTGGAAATTAATTATTTTAATTATGCTTCGCCAAAACAACTAGTATTTGAGTATATTTTTCTGCTAAATATACATGCCCAAAATGGGCCTATGATATGGTTAATGCTATCTCTGAGGAAGGTCTAAGACATCTTTATTAGAAAACCACAACTTCATCTCTCTCTCTCTCTCTCTCTCTCTCTCCCTCCCTCCCTCCCTCCCTCCCTCCCTCCCTCCCTCCATCCATCCATCCATCCATCCATCCATACATACATACATACATACATACATACATACATACATACATACATACATACAGACTAGAGGAAGACACACATGTGGCTGAACATTTTAATCTTCCTGATCATTTAGTCACCCGTGACTTTGGAATTATGCCCATCGAACAGCTACCTCTTTCAGACACAACAGAGGAAACTGATAAACAAAGATCACTAAGAGAATCGTTTTGGATTAAAGAACTCGAAACACAATGGCCAAGGGGCATAAATTCGGACCCATGCCTCTCGGATCAACGTGAGATTATCCCATTTACTCTCACATACAATCGGAAAAATGTTGAAATTGCGAAAATCCTAAAGGATGAGTATCACAAATTACAGGACAATTTAAAACAACCATTCAACAAGCGTCCAGTAATTGCATTTAAGAAAAATCCTAATCTACGCGACATCTTGGTAAAAGCGAAACTCAAATAAGTGTTCAAAACATCAATCAATGATTTATCATTGTATACTAATCAGGCCATATGGCATCTATTAAACAAAATTGACAATCTCAGGTGATAAAATAAGCAAAAATATTTTCAATTTTTTTCAATTTTGAAAATTCTGAGCCGGTGCGTTTACAATATTACATACATACATATATATATATGAAACTATATATATATATATATATATATATATATATATATATATATATATATATATATATATATATATATATATATATATATATATATATATATATATATATATATATATATATATATATATAGTTTCAGGCACGGCAGTTAAGTAAGGCTGATGTTTATACAACGTTGATGCATCAACACCAGCACAGCAACAGACAAACACATCAGATAGTAACAGAAACATGGAACTAAGCAGCAACCTGATGCAGGAGGCTACCAGAACAGAGTTATTTATTTCACATTCTCATCGTTGGGTTAATTGATCAATTGTAGTCTGTTTTATGATTTTTGGCAAAACATTATAGGGTGTGTCCCATTCTGGCGTTTTTCTGGAGTGACTTGGAGTGAATTTAATGCCGTTCTATTGGACTGGTAATGTAAGTATCAATCACCAAATCTCAAGGGGCGCACAATTTTTGGTAGTAGAGTTGCAAATTTCTGTTACTTGTTGCTTACAATAGGTTTATCTGGATAGTTGTATTATCAGATTGTATTGTGCATAGTGATCACTTAACTATGTTCTAGTCTCTGAACTAGTTAGCTATGATAGACAAAAGAAAATGGATTCGACATCAGATTCCGTTCTCCTTGAAAAGTGTAGAAGTAATTTTCTTCGAAATCTCTTCAAAATCAGGAAGATGTTGCTTGTCTTGCACAGCAAGGCACCAATATGGCGCCTGAGTTAAAATCTACCCAGTGATCAACGTTCCATGATTGAGTAACAAGGCAGAAATACACGGTTAGACCATCACGTGAATGGAATGAGCTCGTGCCATGCTACAGTACTAAACGTTAATGCTGGAAACAATATATGCAAACCACTCAATTAGCAGTTTTTCAAGGACAGTCTTGCAATTACGTAATAAAGATGGCATTATTTGACAAACGTCACTTAGAGGAACAGTGTTTTCATAGATTAAGTATTCTAAACATATAATTTCCAAAGCAGTCTAAACTATATGATTTGATTATGACACGACTCGCCAGTTTAGCATTATCTTCAGACATGCAAGGTGCACAAATACCCAGTTATATAGAATTACTTTATGCGATGACTACTGACCATACTAGTGTGTGTTTGTGCGTGTGTGTGTATGCGCGTGCGCGTGTAAATGTTGCATGGGATGTTAACGTTGCATCCTCGTATATAGAAACATTATGGCAATTTTTCTTGTAAAACAAAATTTTTAATATACCATTATTTGTATTGAAAAATCTCAAGTTTCTGGTATCTTCCATTTGCCCCTTTTCTTTGTATTCGGAATTGGCAATAACGAAGGCCTTCTGGCTGATGATTTCCTTCTCTAATAATAATAACAATAATAATAATAATAATAATAATTAAAAAAAAAATAATAATAATAATAACTAGGTCTATTCCATGATCATACATATTGCTTACACAAGTACTCAAACTAGTCTCTTTTTTGTTGTACTTTCTGTCCAATCCAATACTCTTGTGGAATTTAATTTCTAGAACTGCTGTAGATAACGTTTCGTGCCTTTCAGAGCAATTGGTCAGGTGGTTTTGGAGGAGATATATACACGAACACAAAACGGGCCAATTATAATCAGACGACAGTAAAATGGTTGAGCTGTGAATGAGCACTCTAGCTTTCTAAAATGCTTAATAGACACTGGCAAATGCGTATGAAATCGGTAAAATAACGATCAATACAATATATTTATTTACAGATGAAGGGTTAATAGGCAGGAACAACCTTCAGTAAACCTGGGTTCAAAAATATTCAATGGTATCCTTAGCGTTTACAATAACTGCAAGTTTGTTATTGGCATGCTCATATCAATGGGTTAATCGGCCCTCATCGTCAATAGATATTAAATGACAATTAAACTCCTGTCTTATTAATCAGTTTGTCTAGAGCCTCTGGCAAGCCTAGTTTATTACTACATAATAAAGAGTAAAATAAAAATAAAAATATTTCCGCCATTTAGTAACAGATCTCGTTAATTGTATCAGATGCTCCACCTAGTATCAGTTCACTGAGCTACAACCAGCTTAGTGGCTCTAGACCATGTGGTTCGTGAGAACAAGCCAGATAAAACATGGAAAAATAAACCAAGATGGTCGCCAAATCACTCACCATCATTTTAGAAAGTGGCAAATTCAAATTTAGGAGTCTAAATGGCATATTTCCATAATCAAAGTATATAAAATAAAAAATTCGAAATTGCTGCTCAAATCCTTAAAGGTGAATATTCATGGCAGAATGCTTGGAAATAAAATTGTTAAAATTGTATACCTTTAGAGGCTTAAATTGTGTACCTCAATGTAATGAAATGAAATAAATCTTAACATATGATGATTTCATTCCGTATAAATTAATATAATTATTCTAGATATGAATTTGAATTAGGAACTTGTGTCTCTAATTAAATTTCACAACTTAAAAAATTATATTAATTTATATGGAATGAAATCATCATATGTTAAGATTTATTTCGTTTCATTACATCTAGGCACCTAGATTAAGCCTCTAAAACTATACACATTTAACAATCTTATTTTCAAGCATTCTAGTGTGAATATTCACATTTAAATTTGATTGGTCCACAGTGGCCATGTAATTTTCGCTATCAACTTTGCGTGGGCGTTCAAAATGGAGCTTGGTCGCCAATGATATTCTCCAAATATCACCCAGGTCGGTTCCGTAGTTCCAGAAGTTTATATTGTGATTTAAGATATCATCAAGATGGCCGCACAACCCCGGAGGTAATCAGGTTCTCTTTATATTTTTTGATTTGGTTACTCGGCTATACAATATTTTCTGAGTTTTGGATCAATGGACCTTTCCAGTTTATCCATCAATCAAATGACGTCATAATCAACTGCGTGACATGTAGACTCATGAATGACGTAGGTAAGTTAGACACGAATGCTTAACTGATGAAGGACTACGCGTTGTTGTACGAATTGTAAGCCTTTACTATTCCATAGGCAGCAACAGCATACAGTCAAATTGGTTTCAAATATTCAACAGCTTACCTGTAAAGTTTTCTGGAAATTGATAGTCAGGTAGTTCAGCGATCGATCGATCAATCGATCCCAACACGGGCGAAGTGCAGTTTGGGGGGGGGGAGCTTAGTTAGAGATGGGCGTGGAATAGCTAGGACGGGATTCCTCCATTGGGCAAAGGGTTTCAGATAAGAATTTTAAAAAGTTTTAAATATTCCCTGAAAACCTTAGAAGGCTGCCAACCGAACTAACCTAACAAATTCGTCCAACGTTGGCGACTAATCCATAATTGTCCCTGCTATCCTGTCTCGTTTGACCTTGAACATCGTAATAGTTTGATTGTATAGACCTTTCAAAAACTTGATGGAATAATAATAATAATAATAATAATAATAATAATAATAATAAAGTATTATTATTATTATTATTATTATTATTATTATTATTATTATTATTATTATTATTGTTCCAAGAGCGTAGCTCCGTAAGAGGATAGTTATTGTTCTATTTATATTTATTATTATTATTATTATTACTACTACTACTACTACTACTACTACTACTACTACTACTACTACTACTACTACTACTACTACTACTACTACTACTACTACTACTACTACTACTAATAATAATAATAAAAATAATAATATAGTATTATTATTATTATTATTATTATTATTATTATTAATATTATTATTATTTATTATTATTATTATTATTATTATTATTATTATTATTATTATTATTATTATTATTATTCCAAGAGCTCAGCTCCGTAAGATGATAGTTATTGTTCTATTTATTATTATTATTATTATTATTATTATTATTATTAATATTATTATTATTATTATTATTATTATTATTATTATTATTCCAAGAGCTCAGCTCTGGAAGACGATAGTTATTGTTTTATTTATTATTATTATTATTATTATTATTATTATTATTATTCCAAGAGCTCAGCTCTGGAAGACAATAGTTATTGTTCTAGTTATTATTATTATTATTATTATTATTATTATTATTATTATTATTATTATTATGTATGGCTAAAATGTGTATTTCGGGATGCACTTAGGTACCCAATGACCTAGATATTTTAACTTTAAGCCGCAATATGAATATATGCTACCGATTTTGTGATTCGGCCTTCCTGCATTGCAGAGTTATTGATGAAAATATGTATTCCGGTATGCCATTGACCTCGATTTTTGACCTTTCGATCCCAAACTAAAAAGTCTTCTAGCCACTCATAATATCAATGGATGTGCCAAATTTGGAGATGCTACTTCATGGGATTCCCTATGTATGTCTCGGACAGACAGACACCCAGACAGACAACCAGTCAGACAGACAGACAGACAGACAGACAGCCATACAGACAGACAGACAGGCATGCAGGTAGGCAGACAGACGGCGCCAACCACAATACTCATACCGGCCATTGGCGGCGTGAATAATAATAATAATAATAATAATAATAATAATATTATTATTATTATTATTATTATTATTATTATTATTATTGTTATTATTATTTATGGCTAAAATGTGTATTTCGGGATGCACTTAGGTAACCAATGACATAGTTATTTGAACTTTAAGCCGTAATATGAATGTATGCTACCGATTTTGTGATTATGCCTTCCTGCATTGCAGAGTTATTGATGAAAATGTGTATTCCTGCCATTGACCTCGAATTTTCACCTTTCGATCCCAAACTAAAAAATCTTCTAGCCACTCATAATATCAATGGATGTGCCAAATTGGGTGATGCTACTTCATAGGATTCCCTATGTATGTCTCGGACAGATAGACAGACAGACAAACAGACAGTAGACAGACAGGCATGCAAGCAGGCAGGTAGGCAGACAGGCAGACAGACGGCGCCATCCAGATTACTCATACCGGCCTTTGGCGGCGTGAATAATAATAATAATAATAATAATAATAATAATAATAATAATAATAATTTTTCTAAAACTAGACGTCACATGGTTCGTTTTAAGGGCTTTATTTATCGTAATTACACTCTATCACTAGAAAGGAAGAGGACACCCTTTAACCAATCTGGGGTCCGAATACCTGAACCAACTATCGCTCTGAATCTTTGCCTTCATGGTGTTACCATATGCCTCGACTCACCCTCCTTAAAATTAAGAGATTTATAGACGCTCTCAGAGGGTCGATGATATTAAGATCTCATTGTCTTAGAAGGCGCGCTACAGCCTAGCGTAGCTAGGTGGCTTAAACGTGAATCAAGCATCAAACTTTTCAATTGGAAAGAAAATAGGGGAATCCAAACCTAAGAACTGAGGTCTTCAAATATGGACGTGCAACAGTGAATAAATGGAAATCGTTGCAACCTGACTATGAACTGAAATCAGATGAGACCGTGACGCATTCACTCGACAGTGTTAATAACTATTATATATACCTATACATATTAGCAGCTACAAAGCTATGTGTAAGGAACACATTACCAGTATTAATTACCTGATAAGATTTGGCATATGAACTGTTATTACCAATCTTATTCAACATCTGACTCGTGTTACCACCGGTATATGCTCTGTACGCAGCCAGCACACGTTTGATTGAGGGCCATACTGTCGCGTCTGCGACTTTTTGCTTTCGAAGATATGAACCTAAATTTGACGGTTTACTAAATGTTCGAAATAATTCCTTATCTTGCTCTTCCAATTCCTGAAGTTCTGTCGCTTGCTGAAACCGGATGTCATTGATAATTTGATGGCAATTTTCACGTGCGGCTTGATGGGCAGCTGCCTCTTGATCAAGCTGGCGCTCATACATGCTGAGAAGACCTTTAAAAGACAAGGACGATATAAAACAGGTTATGTACACTGGTCATTGTCGCACACACGTAACTAAGTATTTCGTTGATAAACTCAGATGTGTATGTGGATGGGTATAACCGTGCATCAGTTCATTGTCTATCCTAGGTATTAAATGAAAGTTTGCGACGTCTTTAAAATGATCTTCAGGCGCACTTAGTGATTCTAGCTGATCCACACAGCCATTTAATATATCGAGTTAAGCGCATAAAATCCATCCTAGTGGGTCAATAAATAAGCATTTTGAGCAAAGAATGGAATCACAAAGTCGGACACCAACACCCTATAGCGTTATTTAAATACTGATAAAATTGGCTAAGGAGTCGTGACCAGTTGGTATTTTCTGAGATTTACAATAAATCATCTAAACTGTACGTATGGTCCTTTCAGCCAATTAAGATATACCTCTCTGTTAATGAGTCTAGTGTTTTAAGCGTGTTCCTGGAGATTGTAGACAAGTTTGATTAAAATCGGCATAGCTGTCTTTTAAACGATTCATGGAGATTTGTTTAGTGAGAAAGGAGGTTTTTAAAGCAACGATGGATGGACGATTGATGACAGAAGGACGATTGATGACAGAAGGACGATGGATGGACGATTGATGACAGAAGGACGATGAATGGACGATTGATAACAAAAGGACGATTGATGACAGAAGGACGATTGATGACAGAAGAACGATGGATGGACGATTGATGAGAGGACGATTGATGGCAGAAGGATGATGGGTGACAGAAGGACGATTGACGGACTATTGATGACAGGACGATGGATGGCACTAGGACGATTGATGACAGAACGGCGATTGATGGACGATTGATGACAGAAGGACGATGGAGGGACGAGTGATGACAGAAGGACGATTGATGACAGGACGATGGATGGAAGGTTGATGCCAAAATGACGATGGATGGACGACTGATGACAGAAGGACGATTGATGACAGGACGATGGATGGACGGTTGATGACAGAAGGACGATTGATGGGATGATGGATGGACGATTGATGACAGATGAATGCTGGATGACAGGACAATGGATGTCAGAAGGACGATGGATGACAGAAGGGCGATTGGTGGACGATGGATGGAGGATTGATGCCAGAAGGGCGATGGATGTCAGAAGTACGATGGATGACAGAAGGACGATGGATGACAGAAGGACGATGGATGACAGAAGGACGATTGATGGACGATTGATGAGAGAAGAACGATTGATGACAGAAGGCGGATGGATGGAAGATTGATGAGAGGACGATGGATGGACGGGCGATTGGCGGTAGCCATGATGTAAGCTCAGTTGAACTGATAATATGCTGCTGGATGTCACTAGTATTGAAAACCTAAATACAACCTTGATGGCGGATTGGTCACCATTTCACGGATAGTGACAGAATATATAGTGTGAGTTTAACTTCATAGCGATGTCGGCAACTGATTTATAATTTTCCTTGATGGCGTATTCATGCTGTAAACAGTGGCCTTTCGAGTGAACTCCGCCCATTTTTATTTCGACGAAGTGAAAAGAGATTTTGGGAGAGGGTGAAAAAATGTTTGTGTTAAGCTCTGCTTAAGTGTTTTAAAATAACATTTGCACCCACAAGGGGTTATCCGATTAGAAAAACCCGTCACAGATGTGTTCTATACGATGCTTAGGACTAGTATGCGTCAAAATTATTTCGATTTTTGACAATTTTCCATGCGTTTATCATGTTTGAACTTAGAATATTTTCTGGGTCCAGGTTATGGTATTTGCTGTGGTTAAGCTTTTTTAAAATAACATTTGCACAGACGTGTTCAATACGATGCTTAGGACTAGTTCACATGAACAAGAAATCGATTTTCAATTTTTTCCCATAATTTTCGGGTCTTTGAACATTGATTATTTTAGGCCTGAATTAAATCCAGGTTATACTCATTATGCTGTGGCTAAGCTTTTTTCAAACGACATTTGCCCCCACAAGGGATTATCCGATTTTGAATAAAACGTCACAGATTTGTTCTATATGTTGCTTAGGACTAGTCAACGTCAAGAAGAAATCGATCTTCAAATTTGTTTTATGTTTGAACTGTGATTATTTTAGGCCTTATTTGCATCCAGGTTATGGACATTATTATTATTATTATTATTATTGTTGTTGTTCTATACGATGCTTAGGAATAGTCCATGGCAAAAAGAAATTGGTTTTAAAAAATTTTCCATATTTAAATAAATAGATTTTCAAATTTTTTACATATTTTTTCGGCGCTTGAACTTTGATTATTTTACGGCTGATTTGATCCAAACAGCATTTAACAATCCACTTGTCGAAGTAGTCCAAACCACAGGATAGAACAAAGCTGTGAAGTTTTTATTCAAATCGGATGACCTCCGTTATAAGACCACCTCTCTCTTACCTAACATCGCCTAATAAGAAATTAAAATTTACACAGTCAAATCGTTTTCAAAATATTCAGCAACCAATCAATTTATTCAGCAACCAATCACAATATTCAGCAACCGATTATCATAATATTCAGCAACCAATTATCAAAATATTCAGCTACCACTCAAATTATCAAAATATTCAGCAACAAATTATCAAAATATTCGTACATCATGCATACCTTGTAAACAAGTACGCTAGCATCACCCTCATAATCATCCAGCAATATCAACTGAGGAGGAATACTATAGCATTCCGCCTCAACTGACACAGGCAGTCAAATAATTTTCAAAATATTCAACAGTTTACCTGTATGGTATCGATAGAAAATGAACTATATATTCATCGGTGAAAGGGTTAACTTCTTTTTAACCCATGATACAATCCACCACCACCAAGTCTTGGTTACCATTCCAACCGAACATACCATTAATACGAGATTATTTTT
>CM067369.1:117848702-117876202 GCA_034401795.1 Chaetoderma sp. LZ-2023a
TTGAAATTTTGACACTAATTTGACCGGGCGCTGTTGCTACCTTACGCAGCAACAGCACCCAATCAAATTAGTTTCAAAATATTCAACAGCTTATCTGTATCATTAACCTTTCCATTTTATCCTTAAATCATATGATGTAGTAATCACCTACGTGACGTGTAGGCTGACCTCATAATCAACGACGTCACGAATGACGTAGATAAGTTCGTCATGAGCGCTTAATTGATGACGGACTAAGCGTTGTTGTGCGAATTGTATGTCTTTACTATTTAATAAACATTATATTGCATATTTTGAAACTAATTTGACTGGACGCTATTGCTGCCATAGGTAGAGCAGCTCTCAGCCAAATTAGTTTCAAAATATTCAACAGCTTGCATGTACAGTTTTTTGGAAATTGATAGTCAGTGATCGATCCATCCCAACAGGGCCGAAGTGTGGGTGGAAGTTAGCTAAAGATTGCTATAGCTAAAACTTGATTCCTCCTTTATCTTGATATTGGTGTACTTGGAATACGGTGTTCGATCGATTCCAGCACGGACAAAGTCTGGGCGGAGCTTGGCTAGAAATGGGCGGGCCATTCATCCATTGATTATGACGTCTGATACTTAGAGGGCAGATCTGACTCCCACCCATTCTCTACCCCCACCCACCCCCTCCTATCACACACCAACCTACATCCCTCCACCGACACCTCAACCCGCCCCAATCCGAACCGCACACATTATTTGACCAATTTATTAGAAATACTGTCAGAAAGAAGCTTTTCAAAAAATTTCCTGGGAAAGGCCCACCCGCATCCCACCCCCTACTTTTTCGGAGTACCAACCCCTCATAAACGCATTTAAGTTGGCACGTAGGCAGATGAAATGTATTTCGCGCTGTTTTTGCACGCGAAACTCAGGTTCGCTTCTGATTGGCCAGACCACTAGAAAGTTGTGTGTTTGGTTAAAGGATGGTTTAAGATAGCCATTCACTCATATCCAACTGACAAGTCAACTTGGAAGGAATGATTCCGTGAATCTAAGTGTGGAATCCTGTTGGTAGATTTGGCCTGTAGTTGGGTCAATTGACGGCAGATGATGAGGCAGTTCAGACTTTGAGCGCGTATATGGGAGGAACAGTTCTGATCTGGGGTGTTTACCTGGGGTTAACCTGAAGCAGTTCATGGGGTGTTTACCTGGGTGTTAACCTGAAGCAGTTCATGGGGTGTTTACCTGAAGCAGTTCATGGGTGTTGACCTGGGTGTTAACCTGAAGCAGTTCCTGGAATGTTAACCTGAGGCCGTTTCATGGGGTGTTTACTTGGATGTTAACACGAAGCAGTTCATGGGGTGTTTACCTGGATAGTGTATGAGATTTTTCAGAGACATGGTGCTTTAGTAATGTCATTTCTGAAACCGTCAGAAATGTTCCTGGATTTGTTTCTGGTATTGTGTTAAATTTAATCTGTATTTGGACATTTCAATATAAAAGAACTTTATACTTACCGGACGTCACATAAATATTATGTCAGAAATTAGATAAAAGAAATTGTTTAACTTTAATTTGTTAGACTTAGATAAGAAATTTAAATATCTGAAAAATTTATTTAGGGCATTATATTTTATGCGAATTATTCTGAGGAAATTGGGAATTTTACATATTATTAAAGAATATTTTGTCTTTGGGCAACGTCCCTCTGGGTGGTTATAAGGATTAAGGGTATTTTATAGGTAAGGTTGTGATCAGTTATATTCTATTTTCAACTTTGATCTCAGTAGATCCTGGTAATTGTTTCATTGGGTTTATTCTGTGAAATGAAAAGATGATTTTTGCATGTGTAGTGTTTAAGGCATTATGTAATATATTCAGTATTTTGCGTGCTCCATTTGTATAGATATTCGTTGTGGAGCAGTGAACAAATGGTGAGAGAAGTCATTCATTAAAATTCTTACTTAAACTTAATTTTATATTATTACTCCCCTCCCCCATCACTCACGCCTATAGTTGCGACAAATTGGATTCATTAAGAACCGGTGACCTGTAGCAACTGAATTTTCTTTCGACAATCAAATTGTTATTTTCTCCTTTGGGAGATGATTGTTAAAGTTTTTCTAAGTTAAAGTTGCTACGTCACATTATGTAGATCACATCCCTGTATAGTACTATAGATCAATTTAGCAAAGTTCCATTGAGATGATAAATTGTTAAAAATTAAGTTGATTTAAAATCCTTAACCAAAAGTGCGCAGGCAAAATACATGAAAAATGTCCAAAACCGTGAAAGAAATAGTCAAAATGACCCAAAATGAGATCTATTGTTACGCAGATCGCATCCCTGTATAATATAGATCACTTTTGTAAAGTTTCATTGAAATTGTATAAGCTATTGCTGAAAAATAAGTTGATTTAAAAACCTTACCCAAAAGTGCGCAAATGACGGCCGCCGCCGGAATTAATAATCCCTATGTCTCGCTTTCTGCTTCGCAGGCCAGACAAAAATATATAATTTGCGGAAATCAGGTTTTAGTAAATATTTTGATGACCCAAATTATGTGTAATATTACTACAATCATAATAAATTTTCATATATTGGCCAAGTTTCATTTCTATTATTCACTTGGTATCAACTCACTTGTTAAAGAACATATCTCCAGTTGCCATTCCCTTAGCACGATCTTGCCTTTCTTGCTGGTTTGTGTCGTACGTGAGTCAATACGGCTTGGCATCCTCCGAACTCCGCCCTTTTGATCGGAAATCTCCGCTTTTAGAGCAACAATCTGCTTCTCCAACATTTGATTATAGGCCCGAGTGGTTTCTAATCTAATAAAAATAATAATAATAATAATATTAATAATAATAATAATAATAATAATAATAATAATAATAATAATAATAAATATAGCATCGGGGTGGGGGTGGGTGGGGTGGGGGGCAAGTGGCTAGCATCCCGGTCGCTAAGACGAGAACCTTATCTGAGCCAGCTCTTATAGGTGGTTTAGATCATAAATAGCCTCCTAGATTTGATCAAGTTGGATTAATACTGTCGAATTATGTGAGACGGTTACAGTAGGAATCTTCTTTATCCGCCCAGTCTACCCATCATTGAATGTGGTTTTGAAAAACAAACAATCGTGTGTCAACAATGGCAGTAAAAATAATATAAATGAAATCGGACCAGTTCTTCTTGAGAAGAATACAATTCAATTCTCCAATTGCTTTAGCATTGACAATTTTGGTGGGAAAACGATCCAAGATGGCCGTCAAAGCGTTTGTCCGACAGTATTGAAAATGAAAAATTTGGAATCAGAAGACCCAAAGACCTATGTAAAACCAATTTCGGCTTCAAATTTCCACAAATAAAAAGATTCAAAATGGCCGCCAATCATGCTGAATTTTGATTGGTCGATGGCGGCCATGTTTTTATGCATATCAATTTCTCTTGAATAACCTGTAATGCTCCTCAGGTCCTAATAATAGCAGCCATATTTTGGCCCGATCTGCTCAGCGGTTCTGGAGAAGAACTCGTTTTCACGAAAACTAGGTCATTCAAGATGGCCACTGTGTGGCCAGTCAAAGACCTTTGAACGAACTTGGTTCAGTGGATGCCATAGATGATATTTCATGAGTTTTGAATCAATCCGCCAAGTGCTTTCGGAGGAGAGGATTTTTAAATACGTTTCCTGAAATACTACAAAATTCAAAATGGCCACCACCCTGATAGGCCGAACAGCATTGTTTGAACAAAATCAGATCTCCATTACATAATGATGCTTTCTGCAAAATATACTTGAAATCCACCCTGTGGTTTCCGAGGAGAAGGAATTTAAAATTTCCAATTGCTTTACTTTGGGGGAATTTGGCAGGAAAACGATCCAAGATGACCACCAAACCGTTCATCCGACAGTATTGAAAATGGCAAATTTGGAACCAGAAGGCCCAAAAACCCATATGAAAACAATTTCGGCTTAAAATTTCAATAAATAAAAAACTTCAAAATGGATCCCAATTATGCTGAATTTTGATTGCTCCATGGCGGCCATGTTTTTTGACGTATCGATTTCTCTTGAACAAACTCTAATGCCCCTCAGTCCCTAATCATATCAGCCAAATTTCTGCCAGATCCATTCAGCGGTTCTGGCGAAGACGTAGTTTTTACGAAAGCTAGGTCATTCAAGATGGCCACCCAAGTTCTTGGCCACTCAAATTCCCTTGAGCAACCTTGGTTCAGCCGATCCCCTAGATGATATTTCATGAGTTTTGAATCAATCCGCCATGTGGTTTCGGAGATTTTAAAATACGTTTCCCGAAATACTACAAAATCCAAAATGGCCGCCAGCCTAATAGGCGACCAGCGTTGTTTGAACAAAATCAGATCTCTATTACCTAACGATGCTTCCTGCAAAATATAATTGAAATCCACCCAGTGGTTTTCGAGGAGAAGGCATTTAAAATTTCCAATTGCTTTACTATGGGGAATTTGGCAGGAAATTAATCCAAGATGGCGGCCAAACCGTTAATCCGACAGATTCGAAAATGCCAGATTTGAATTTCTCTACCCCCAAAACCTATATATGACCAATTTGGGCTTAAAATTCCTTCAAATAAAAATTCAATATTTCCGCCAGACGGCTTGATTCTGATTGGTCCATACGCAAATCCGTGTTTTTCGAGCTATCGACTTCTCTTGAACAAACTTTTATGAGAGCCACTCTCTGATGATTTTCACAAAATTTTAGTCCATTTCCTTTAGTGGTTCTGGAGAAGAAATTTTTTTTTAAAACATGCAAAATTTTTCCGGAAATCCAAGATGACTGCCAACCTATCTAGAAAATCATATCCATTCACATGTAAAAGGTTTGCTCTAATAAGGCCCTCTTGCCATGCAAAGCTTGAATTTCATCTGCATTTTTGTCTTCGGGCTATTCGCGAACAAATAAAAAGCACGGAATAATAATAAAAATAAAAATAATAATAAACAGAATGAAAACAATAGGGTGCCAAGCACCAGCTTGGCCCCCTAATAACTAGCATCCCGGTCGCTAAAACGAGACCCTTAGCTGATCCAGCTCTCATAGGTGGCTTAGAGCCTAAATAGCCTCTTAGATTTGATCAAGTTGGATTAATGCTGTCAATTTTATGGAATTATGTGATAAGGTTACAGTAGGAATCTTCTCTATCTGACCAGTCTACCCATCGTTGAATGTGGATTTGAAAAACAAACAATCGTGTGTCAACAACAGCAGTAAAAATAATATAAATGAAATCGGCCCAGTTCTTCTTGAGAAGAAGACAATTCAATTCTCCAATTGCTTTAGTATTGACAATTTTGGTGGGAAAACGATCCAAGATGGCCGCCAAACCGTTCGTCCGACAGTATTGAAAATGGAAAATTTGGAATCAGAAGACCCAAAAACCTATGTAAAACCAATTTCGGCTTCAAATTTCAACAAATTAAAAAAATTCAAAATGGCAGCCAATCATGCCGAATATTGATTGGTCGATGGCGGTCATGATTTTTTACGTATCACTTTCTCTTAAACAACCTGTAATGCGCCTCAGTCGCTAATCATACCAACCAAATTTCGGCCCAATCCGTGCAGCGGTTCTGGAGAAGAAGTCGTTTTCACGAAAACTATGTCATTCAAGATGGCCACTCTCAAGTTTTCGGCCAATCAAATACCCTTGAACAAACTTTGTTCAGCCAACGCCCTAGATGATATTTCATGAGTTTTGAATCAATCCGCCAAATGGTTTTGGAGAAGATTTTTAAATACGTTTCCCGAAATACTACAAAATCCAAAATGGCCGCCGGCCTAATAGGCCGACCAGCGTATGTTTGAACAAAATCAGATCTCTATTACGTAACGATGCTTCCTGCAAAATATAATTGAAATCTACCCAGTTGTTTCCGAGAAGGAATTAAAATTTTCCAATTGCTTTACTATGGAGGAATTTGGCGGGAAAACGATCCAAGATGGCCGCCAAACCGTTCGACCAACAGTATTGAAAATGGCAAATTTGGAATCAGAAGACCAAAAGACGTATGTAAAACCAATTTCGGCTTTAAATTTCAACAAATAAAAAAATTCAAAATGGCCGCCAATCATGCTAAATTTTGATTGGTCGATGACGGCCAGGTTTTTTGACGTATCAATTTCTCTTGAACAAACTCTAATACACCTCAGTCCCTAATCATATCAGCAAATTTCGGCCCGATCCGTTCAGTGGTTCTGGAGAAGTTGTTTTCACGAAAACTAGGTCATTCAAGATGGCCACCCAAGTTCTCTGCCAATCAAATTCCCTTGAACAAACTTGGTTCAGCCGATGGCCTAAATGATATTTCATGAGTTTTGAATCAATCCGCTAAGTGGTTTCGAAGGAGAACATTTTTAAAAACGTTTCTCGAAATACTACAAAATCCAAAATGGCCACCAGCCTAATAGGCCGACCAGCGTTGTTTGAACAAAATCAGGTCTCTATTACCTACCGATGCTCCCTGCGAAATATAATTGAAATCCACCCAGTGGTTTCCAAGGAGAAGGCATTTTAAATTTCCAAATGCTTTACTATGGGGAATTTGGCGGGAAACGAATCCAAGATGGCAGCCAAACCATCGATCAAACAAATTCGAAAATGCCAGATTTCGATTTCTCGACCCGACAAACATATATAGGCCCAATTTGGGCATCAAAATCCATTAAATAAAAAATTCAACATAGCCGCCAGAAAGCTTGATGCTGATTGGTCCATACGAAAATCCATGTTTTTCAAGCTCGTAACTTCTCTTGAACAAACTTTATAGTGAGCCACTCTCCACTGCTTCAGACCAAATTTCAGCTCATTCCCTTTAGTGGTTCGGGAGAAAAAGATTTTTTTAAATGCGGAAAATTTTTCTGGAAATCCAAGATGGCTGCCAATCTTTCTAGAAAATCATATCCATTCACACGTAAAACGTTTGCTCTAATAAGGCCCTTTTGTCATGCAAAGCTTGAATTTCATCGATATTTTTGTCTTCGTGCTATTCGCGAACAAATAAAAGTACGGAATAATAAAAAAAATTAAAATAAACAGAACGAAAACAATAGGGTGCCAAGCACCAGCTTGGCCCCCTAATAATAACAAGAGGCCCAAGGCGCCTGTATGGCTCACCTGGACCATAGACATTTCAACTAGAATGGTCATTAACAATAACTAGAACTCTAGTGAGTTGAGCAGACTTGTAACAAGAAAACAGAGGCCATGTTTCTTTATGTATCAGCTTCTCTTGAACAAACTTTAATGGCCCCTAGTCATCAATATCATCTCCCAAATTTTAGCCCGATTACAAGCCGTTCTGGATAAGTCGGTTTCTCGAAAACTAGGTCATCCAAGATGGCCGCCGAATGATTCGACCAATCATGTTCACAAGTGAACAAATTTGGTTCAGCACTTGCCCTAGATGATATTTCATGAGTTCTGAATCGATCCCTCAAACGGTTTCGCAGAAGATTTTAGAATAAATTTCTAAAAATCTGCCAAAATCCAAGACGGCCACTAGCCCAATTGACCGATCGGCTTCATTTGAACAAACTTTAATCTCTATGCCCTAAGGATGCTTCCTGCCAAATATAATTGAAATTGTCCCAGTAATTATCGAGAAGACATTAAAAATATTTTAAAAGCTTTTGGCAGGAAAATGATCCAAGATGGCCGCAAAACCGTTTATCTAACCGTTTCGAAAATTGCAAATTTGAGATCAGAATACTCAAAAACACATATAAAACCAATTTCGGCCTCAAAATCCAACAAATAAAAAGATCCAATATGGCTGCAAAATATGCTATATTTTGATTGGCCCAAGACGGCCATGTTTTTTGGTGGTTCAACTTCCCTTGAACAAACTGTAATGACCCTTAGTCTCTAATCATATCTGCCAAATTTTGACCCGATCCGTTCAGCGTTTCTGGAGAAGTTGTTTTTGCTAAAACTAGGTCAACCAAGATGGCTGCCAAACCATTTGACCAATTAAGTTCCCTAGAACAAACTTGGTTCAGGTCTCGCCCTAGATCATATTTCAATCATATCAATCCCACAAGCGGTTTCGGAGAAGATTTTTAAAGACATTTCTAAAAATCCACTAAAATCCAAGATGGCCACCGGTCCAATTGACCAATCGGCTTCATTTGAACAAACTTGAATCTCTATGCCCTAAGGATACTTCCTGCCAAATATAATTGAAATTGTCCTGATAGTTATCGAGAAGACATTTAAAATTTCCCATTGCTTTAGTATGAGAGCTTTTGGCAGGAAAATCATCCAAGATGGCCGTCAAACCATTTATCAGACCATTTCGAAAATTGGAAATTTGAGATCAGAATACTCAAAAACTCATAAAACCAATTTCGGCCTCAAAATCCATCAATTAAAAAAATCCAATATGGCCACAAAATACGCTATATTTTGATTGGCCCAAGGCGGCCAAGTTTTTTTTAGCAGTTCAACTTCTCTTGAACAAATTTTAATGACCCTTAGTCCCTAATCATATCTGTAAAATTTCGACCCGATCCATTCAGCAGTTCTGGAGAAGAGGTCGTTTTGGCTAAAACTATGTCAACGAAGATGGCTGCCAAACCATTTGACCAATCAAGTTCCCTTGAACATACTTGGTTCGGTTCTCGCCCTAGATCATATTTCATGGGGTTTGTATCAATCCCACATGCAGTTTTGGAGAAGATTTTTAAAAACGTTTCTAAAAATCGACTGACATCCAAGATGGCCACCGGCCCAATTGACCGATCGGCTTCGTTTAAACAAACTTGAATCTCTATGCCCTAAGGATGCTTCCTGCCAAATATAATTGAAATTGTCCCGGTAATTATCGAGAAGACATTTTAAATTTCCCATTGCTTTAGTATGGGAGCTTTTGGCAGGAAAATGATCCAAGATGGCCGCCAAACCGTTTATCCGACCATTTAGAAATTGCAAATTTGAGATCCGAATACTAAAAAACTCATATAAAACCAATTTCGGCCTCAAAATCCATCAAATAAAAAAATCCAATATGGCCGCAAAATACGTTATATTTTGATTGTCTCATGGCAGCCATGTTTTTTAGCGTTTCAACTTCCCTTGAACAAACTTTAATGGCCCTTAGTCCCTAATCATATCTGCCAAATTTTGACCCGATCCGTTCAGCAGTTCTGGAGAAGAAATGTTTTTTGTTAAAACTAGGTCAACCACGATGGCCACCAAACCATTTGACCAATCAAGTTCCCTTGAGCAAACTTGGTTCAGCTCTCACCCTAGATCATATTTCATGGGGTTTGCAACAAGCGGTTTCGGAGAAGATTTTTAAAGACGTTTCCTAAAATCGGCCAAAATCCAAGATGGCTGTCGACTAAATTGGCCGATCGGCTTCGTTTGAATTTCAATCCGTTCAGTGGTTCTGGAGTTGTTTTTAGCAAAGAATAGGTTATCCAAGATGACCGCCAGACCATTTGGCCAATCAAGTTCCCTTGCATAAGCTTGCTGCAGCTCTTGCCCTAGATGATATTTCATACATTTTGAATTGATCCCCAAGCGGTTTTGGAGAAGATTTTTAAAGATATTTCTAAAAATCGGTCAAAATCCAAGATGTCCACCAGCCAAATTGGCTGATCAGCATTGTTTGAACAAACATGGACTTGCTAAATATACTTGAAATCAGTCCAGTGGTTCTCAAGAAGACATTTTAAATCTGCCATTGCTTTAGTATGGGATTTTCTGGCAGGAAAAAGATCCAAGAACTGTTTATCCGACAGTTTCAAAAATGGCAAATATTAAATCAGAATACCCACAAGCATATATAAAACCAATTTCGGCCTCAAAATCCATCAAATAAAAACTCGAATATGGCCGAACATGCTATATTTTGATTGGCCCATGGCAGTCATGTATTTTTATGGATCACTTTCCCTTGAACAAACTTCAATGGCCCTTATTCTCTAATCATATCTCCCCAGATTTGGCCTGATCACTTCAGTGGTTCTAGAGAAGAAGTAGTTTTCGGGAAAACTAGGTCATCCACAATGGCCGCCAAACCATTTGGTCAATCAAGTCCTCTTGAACAAACTTGACTTACCTCTTGCCCTAGATGAGTTTTGAATCGATTCCACAAGCAGTTTTGGAGAAAATATTTAAAGACGTTTCCTAAAATCGGATGAAATCCAAGATGGCCTCATTTGAACAACCTTGGATCCCTATGCCCTATGGATGCTTCCTCCCAAATATAATTTTAATCGGCCCAGCGGTTCATGAGAAGAAGCCATTTAAAGGTAAAGTTGATGTACGACGGACAGACGATGGATGGACGATGGACTAATGGACGATGCACAGTCGCCATTGCATAAGCTCACTTGGCTTTCAGGCCAGGTGAGATAATAATAATAATAATAATAATAATAATAATAATAATAATAATAATAATAATAATAATAATAATTTTTTCTGCCCAGTGAAAACTGGGTAGCTAGAAAATTCTGGGGCAGGGTCAAAAGGATAGCAAGAGCACTCGAGGTTGACTACGGTTGAAGTTGATTGGATGAGAACTGTAAGAGGAGATGTGGTGCACAGTTTTTAAAACTAGTATCATTGAGTCACAAGTGGTGCCCTTGCTCCCAGGTATGTGATGCAGAGGGTGGTGATAACATTAAGGGAAGTCACAGGCTATCTTCTCACATGTCTATTGAGCCTCTGCGATTAAGTATTTTCTGCCAAAAATGAAAATTAGCCACTGAGGCCCAAAAGAATTCCCCTCCACCTGAGCCTGTGATCTAGGCGTGATGGACACATGAAAGGATGTCATAGAGTATATACTAATATGCCCACGGACTTTCTCTGATAATGGGGAGCTCATTTTTGCCAAAAAGGAAAACTGGTAATTTTGAGACCCAAATGAGTGCCTTTCCACCTTGGCCTATGACCCAAGGGCGATGGAAACATGAAAGAATGTCACAGGGTATCGTCTAATATGTCCATTGCCCTTCTATGATAATGGGGAGTTAATTTTTGCCAAAAACGAAAACTGGGAATTTTCAAGCCAGCCCATGGGTACCTTTCCACTTGGGCATACGTGCCTACCCTATCGGCCATCACATTTAGGACACCAAATGGTAACATCCTAACCAATTATGGTAATGATTTGATCAAAACTCGATCTGTAGTCGCAGTTCAAATATCCATCCTGATTAATTCCCTATGAGGCCATTTTCCATGTATTTGTGGTCAAAGGTCAAGGTCACCTTTCAGCTTGGGTGATATCTTCAGGACTCCAATGGCAACATCTTACCAAAGTATGGTAATGATCCAATCAATACTCTAGATGTGTCTAACATTACCCCCAAAACTCCCCTACAAAAAGAAATCCCGGCCAATGACGTAATGACGTAGTCTGTGCAAATTGAGACCGACAAAAAGGTACATATAGGTATATTAGTTTGAAGAAATAGGACCTGTATTTTAATAGTTTTTCAATAGCTATTGGTCAATTATAGTGTGCGTGCGCGCGTGCGCGCGCACGTCTCTAAACATTTCTTTATCGTTCTAACGTCTTCAGTGGTGGAATCCACGTCCGTTTCATGAAATAAATGACTGATATACATTTCAGGCGGCGTGCTACGGTCAATTGCTTGACTGCTCCCATTTCGGGATTTGCTCCTTTGTAGTAAACGACGACGGGTGTGATGGAAATGGTCAGAGGAGACGAAACGTAAACAATATGGCGGCAGCTCACATTATTTATGCTACATATTAAGAATAGTGAGACTAATAATTAAAAATTGAAACTGAAATGTGCATCAAGTTTATCGATTGCATGTCTTTGATAGATTTTAGTAACCATGCAGTTAAATATTTTGAAACTAACCCGACTGGGAGCCATTGCTGCAAAAAAGAGCAGCGACACCAAGTCAAAATTTGCCTCGTCATATTCAACAACACTCATGGATAGTTACCTCGAAATTGCGATTCTGTGAATTCATGATTCCGATTCCAACACAAAGATACAGACCAGATAGGCAGACTATTGTCTTGTCGATGAGCTAGATGAAGAGCTTCAATCAACGCCAAAAGAAGTCATGCTCTTTTACCAGAACCGTTTGTTGTCTAGCGAGTTTTTGCAACAATGTCATTCCAGGACAAATGGTGATACCATTCACGTTTCACAGTCAACTGACTGTCGGGTTGTTTCAGAAGCTTCAACAGTCTTGCTAAATTTGACGCCTACAGCTATAGTTTCTAAAAAGACCGTGGTGTACCATATATTGTAGACGAATTTTGCGACATTGCACGATTTTTGCCAGCTATAGGTATAATTTATCGGTGTCATATAAGTCAAATCGTTTACAAAACATTAGATAGTAGAACTTGCATTTTCTGTTGATTATTTGGCAAACAATTTTAAGGAAAGTTGTTGCTGCTATCGGCAGCAACAATTATCAGTCAAATCGCTAAACAAAATATCTAGCTTAGCACGCTTCACGTTTACATTAGGAAATACACATTTAGAATACTCTTACTACACGCTATCCGTGTAGATCCGCTCACCTAGGAGGCCAAAGGTACACGGAGAGGCATTAGCGTTACTGGAATGCTTTATTTTTGGGCTTGGCACGACAGCACTTAAAACACTGAAGAATTAGGGGTGACCTCATTGAAACATACAAAGTAATGACAGGAAAAGAAAATATAGACAGTAATCAGTTCTTCATGCTATCCCAAAACAACATTCGTGGAAATAATTTAACAAGGCAAATCAATAAATTGATGTATGCTCCCCGAAGGCATACTCTGCAGAGAAACTGAATGGATAACCCGAAGGCATATGTTTCAGGGAAAGGTTTGGAACTGTGTCTTGAAACTTGAAATTGTCAATGAGATATCACCACATTAGGCCATCCTTAAAATATTGTTGGTTTGGGGTAATGATGTTAAATCCACAATTTGGGGAGTAAGAATGATTCGGTGGGCCATCATTCTTTTGGTCTGGCGGGATTTGCCCTAACGAACAATTTGTTAAGGATAGCTTAATAAAAGCAAAATCTAAGTTTCTCTAAATAAACACACCTAGACTTTGCTTGGCACCATATGAAAAGTACATATAAAAACTATGTTCAAAATGAGCAGAGATATTTTCTGTAATAATCAATACCAAGTTTGCTGACCATATGTGAAAAGTCTTGAAACTATGGCCCGAAGAAACATTTTCTGTGATATTCAGTCGGCCATGAAAGTAGGTCAGCATGACCCACTTTTCATACTGTGCACACCTTCTCCCTAAGACGCATCGACATACCAAGTTTGGTGACCATATGTGCAAAAGTCTTCAAACTATGGCACGGACAAACATTTTCTGTGATATTCAGTCGACCATAAAACGTATGTCAGCATGACCTACTTTTCATACTCTGCACACCTTCTCCCTAAGATGCATCCACATACCAAGTTTGGTGACCATATGTGAATTTTCTGTGACATTCAGTCGACCATGAAAAGTAGGTCAGCATGACCTACTTTTTACCTACTTTTCATACTCCGCACACCTTCTCCCTAAGATGCATCCACATACCAAGTTTGGTGACCATATGTGAAAAGTCTTGAAACTATGCCCCGGACAAACTTATATATGGTGAACGGACGGACGAATGAACGGACGGACGGACGGACAAAGCGGCGACAACATGCTCCCGCGAAATCTTTTTCGGGGAGCATAAAAATTCATAAGCAAAGATTCAGGACACCGCTAAGACAACACTCTCAGCTGTCTTATGGGCTTGTTAAGTATGACGTCACTGTGCGCGATTCGGAATCCAGAAGTGTGTATCTTGCTTTATTACATCATAAGTACGTGTTTATGACGTCAACATTTGTTGTAAACCAACACTCGAATTTGTTCAAGAAAATCTCAATTTTCTCATAGAAAAATGTCCATTTGCAGACCAAGAGAAGACTATTTTTGAAAATTTGCCACTGGAATGACTGGCTCCGTTATCGAGCCAGTAATTCCAGTGGTAAATTTTCAAAAATGATCTTCTCTTGCTCTGCAAATGGACATTTCTCAAGACCTCTGCAGAAGCTGTTTTTTGCTTGAAATGAGTGTTAAAGGGCTAAACAAAAACATAGTTTTGTGTATTTAACAATCTAGCAGAGCCCGGAAATACGTCATCACTTAACACGCCCATTGCGAACTTGTGACGTAGTGTGTGCCAATGCCGTCATTGCCTTTAAGAGTAGGCCTACATTAGATAACGAGAGCAATCAGAGATTGCGGACACTTGACGTCCCAATTTTGTCGCATTGTAAAATGTTTACGGATTTTATTTAGATTTTCCTGATTTTTTCGGATCATGCTCATAGTTGTGGAATATTAGTTTATGGTCAACCATTTCTTGGGTTAAAATCTGAGCCAAATTGGACTCATAAATCCAGAATTTGCTCCGATCTAAAGCCGGGTTCTTTTATCTGGATCATGGCCACAGTATGCAAATCCTCTTACACGACAAGTTCCTTCATTGTGTTACAATTTGAGCCAAGTCGCACCAGTAGTTTCTTAGATACAGCTCCAGACACGCACGAACAGACGGACGTATGGCCGGACGGACGGATGGGCCCTATCGCAATATCATCTCCTTATGGTTCGAGGGTGACTATTGGCGAAACATGAACATTTAAATATGCTTAAAGCTTGCTTAAAGCACAACTCTAACTCTAAAAATAAAAATTGATTGATTGATTAGTTTGTTGGCTGGTTGGCTGGCTGGCTGGCTGGCTGGTTGGCTGTTTGGTTGGTTGGCTGGCTGGCCGGCTGGCTGACTGACTGGCTGGCTGTTTGGTTGGATGGCTGGTTGGCTGACTGACTGGCTGACTGACTGATTAAACAAACGATCGAGCAAGCGAATTAATTAATTAATTAAATAATGATTATGTAATCCGTTTAGGCTAGTTTAACAGGCAGTCTATTCCTATGGACTATATATATATATATATATATATATATATATATATATATATATATATATATATATATATATATATATATATATATATATATATATATATATATATATATATATATATAAACTAATCTGCAACAAATTATAACTAACCTGATTTTATACTCATTTTCGGATTCCACCATCTCCAGTATAGATTCTGACATGGTGGCAACAATCCTGGCCCAGTGATCACATGAACCATTGAGAAGTTTTGCCATTTCTTCTTCTCGTTTAATCTCGTGCATCATGTCGTCAGTCGAGAGACTGACGGCTTCAACAGGCTTCATGCTCACTCGACGTCTTTGTGCACTCATTCTGAATACAGATAGGTCTCTCACACACAAGTTAAATTGTCTGTCAACTTGATAAAACGATATCAGTATCTTGAAAACTTAGGTTACACTTTTTAGTTACGATGAAGACAACTATGACGTCATTTGCTTAGCAACACTGATCATGACGCAATGTTTAATGCCTCTGTACTAGCTTGTCGCTGGTTCTTGCGGTGGTCATGCACGTGCTTGATGAGCCGGAAGAGTATTTTGCTTTTATTACAGAATTGGTGTCACATTTTAACAAAGTTAATAGTGTTCCCACACACATTGATTTGCACCTTGAAAATACAATAAACAATTTTGTTCAAAACAATAGAAATAACAATTTTAACGAACTTAATTTTACTATTACTACTTTTGAGATGTCTCGGGCTGTTTCAAATTATTTTGTAGTATTCTGCAACATCAATAAACACAGTTTGGTGAAGTAAACACACTGGCCGGTGGTTCGAAAGTGTATTAACTTTTAAGTCGGGACCTAAATCTCTAATACCGCCGTAAACATGGTCTTAAGTTTTAGGCCTGTTATTAAAAAGTGTATCAACTTTTAAGTCTGGACCTAAATCCTTAATACAGACACAAATTTTAATACACATCCCCTGGATGTGTATTAAAATTTGTGTCTGTATTAAGGATTTAGGTCCAGACTATTAAATATTTAATACCGATAATAAAATCATATATTTAATACATATATTTAGCACACTATCAGCCATCCATGGGATACAAAAGACGAATTTATCTTATCATGTCGAATATGTCCTAATCTGCTCATATATTTCCAGCCCATCGTGTCCCTTGTTTTTAGTTACAACGCGAAATTAGTGGGTTTTATAAATCGAAAATACACGCTACGATTTAGGGACGATTTGACGTAGCCGATCTGTGGCAAACGATAAATCGGTTCTTGTAAATAATTTGCCGGATATTGATTTTGATCGGTCGCGATAAATCTGGAAAAGTCTAGCATGTCGAACTTTTTCGACTTGTTGCACATAAAATCTGTCCGTGTAAATAGGAAATATTACGCAGCACACGACTCGCAGAGAGCTACACCATTTATGTTTATGTGGTGTTGTTGAAAATAAGCTTGAATGACGATAATTAAGCAAACAAATTGCGGTAACATTTGCTTCATAGTGGCGACGGTGGCGGTGGCGGCGGTGGTACCGGTGGTGTTAGTAGTAGTAGTAGTAGTAGTAGTAGTAGTAGCGGCGGCGGCGGCGGCGGCGGCGGCGGCGGCGGCGGCGGCGGCGGCGGCGGCGGCGGCGGCAGCAGCAGCAGCAGCAGCAGCAGCGGCAGCAGTTACTGTATATCAGTGGGTAAATTCTGAAGGACCGTATACACATCGGTTTCGTGTCTGTCAATTAATGTAAATAGTGTTGTGTAGCGCGGATCGCCGACACCGGGTCGAAATGAACCCGGGTCGAGCCATACCGGACATGCTCACTCTGAGTACTAGAAAGAACACGGGAGAATAGCCGGAAAAGCATGCGTTCCAATCGAGACAGGCTACCTATGCTGCTTAGTCATATTTTATGTACATAATCGCTCGTATTCTTAAAGGACAATTCCGGGATTGGTAAAAGTGTACTTTATTTGAAAGACTATTATATGACTAACATATTGAATCCTAAATAAAAACAATAGACAAATAATACGAGTAATTATACCATCGTAAACATGGGATTATTTTATCGCCCGGGCGGCGCTCGTTTCTTGCAACGAGAGCGAGATTTCACGAGATCCTGACGTCATCTCCGCACTAACGCTATCTTTGCCGAGCACGAAGGCTGTATAGTACAGTAAATATGTATATGCATGGAGGCCTAACATGTGCTAATTTGTAATCGTTAGGACATTGTCCAGTTAAGCTAGTAAGTTTTTCAAGTAATTCTAGTATCAGAAGTCGGCGTGGAATCGTTAACCCCTAGACCGCTGAAGCATAGATTCCATTTTCTCTATCTTATCAGAATGTGTTCATTTTAGTAACAATGCTGCTGTAAGTCATTGCTGTGCACGACAGAAACACGTTTCAGCAACATTTTTTTTCAAAATGTACCCCGGCACTATCTCTGTAAGTAGACTATTACGAATTTTATACCATGCAATAAGGGTTAAATGAAGTGGCACACTTGACACGCGCGTATTGTCAAATTACTCAGCCGACTCAAGATACCGTTATTGCATGTGTCGCAGGCAGTGTAAATATATATTCCAAGAAAACATGATATGATAATATTACCGGAACCATAGAACCGATTGTAATAATTATGATACCTACATGTAGCTGCAAATTCGAAGACTTATCCAATGCTAGGGATCTTAGAATCGGCCTAATTGATCAAAAGATACACTCTGCAGGAAAAACTAAACAAGCAAAATTGCAAACAAAATTTCAGGATGCGTCTTATCCATCATTCCATATCAGAATGATTATTACAGCTACAAGGACAGAATTTACTGTGCCGAAGCTTTACAATGTTATCACATAACGGGAAAAATTCCATCAAAATATCTTAATTATTGAAATTACTACAGCTTGCCGGGCAATATGAAAATACCCAGATTTTATGTCAAATTGTTAATTCATTTGGTGATATCTCTGGCAATATTCACTTGGGCAAAATTATAATTGGTCAGGCAAATAGCCATTTCTTTCAGCTTTAAGCACACTCCAATTTAATGACAATACGCAAAGATAGAATTTACCAAAAGAAGGATAACATAGTCTCAGATCGTATCTTACATGAATATTTTATATATATATATATATATATATATATATATATATATATATATATATATATATATATATATATATATATATATATATATATATATATATATATATATATATATATATATATTCCAGTCTTTTGAACCTCTTGTCCGATATTAACATCCATTATATCATGTTAATTCCGAGGCCGGCACCTATTTAGAGATTCTAGAATCATTGGAATCGCTTCAGCGACTCGTTTGGTATTATCATGTATGTATACTTGCTTTAAAATATATACCTGTGGCTATTGGCCTCGCTCCTCCAGTCAATAGCAATAGCGGTGATGCCGGGCTGACGTCGCTAGACGCGATAAAATGGAAACGCCCAGATGTGCGGTAATTGAATAACCACATGTGCGCCATCGTTCTGGAATTTTATTCAGCTTGAATTACAGTCCAGACCATAATTCGGATTGAATCTTATTGCTAGAACGTAGTTCGTTGTTCAGTTTATATGTATATGAATTTCGAAATACGAACTACGAATTTCGGTCTTACTTATAAGAGGTGAAAAACATTGTCAATTTTGCCGATTTTATCTAGCGATAAATGGTTACGCTATTTCTATCTGGTTATTATTCTGGCGCAATTTCATTAAACATGTAATAATCTTTCAAATAAAGGACTTTTTTTATCATCCCGGAATTGTCCTTTAAATCACTAATACACCGAACACGGTTCCGAAGTCCGCGTACTGCGGATGCGGAAACTACGCGCCACTTCTGACAGGTAGAGTAAATCCGCATTTTTACTATTGCGCCCTGTGTAAAATACACCATTTTCGAGAGGCCAAATCTTCGTCGATATTATCTATCAGGTGTTAATCTCAGCGGGAAATATTATTTTCATCATCCCTATCAGTAGTTAGGAATAGTTTTGCACGTCTGATGTCTTTAGTTATTAAATAATTTACGCAATAAAACAGCATATGGTATGAAAGCATCCGCAAACAATTTATTACGCACGTATACAATTGAATATGGTGATAAACAGCACGGTATGCATATACACTGTGAACGGTGAGCAATATCATGGGGGTGGGTGTGTGTTTGGGGGTGGGGATGGGAGTTGAGTGGGTGAGGTGGGTACATTGATGTATTTAGTAATTAGTGAAAAGTGGGCAGTAATGGGGTTATGGACACCTACAAAATTCCAAGTGCCATGCCGTGGAATGTCATGGGCATTCATAGCCTTCACTTTCGACTCCGTGCAGATGGTCACACACAATTCAGGGGTGGGTGGGTGGTCGGATTCACCCTACTCCACCCACCCTTCCAAAGAATTAATTCAGATTTTTTAAATGAAACTAATGAATTTTTGGGAGTGTGTACTTTACTTGAACTATGTCATATTAATTATAGCCGTAGGAAGGTGAACGAAAGTTGGGGGTGGTGGTCGGTGGGCAAACCAACCCAGATCGCAGGTGGTGGAGTGGGGTGGGGATGGAGGGGGGGGGGGGTGTCACTTCATATGCCTATGTTAATTCTTGAAATTCCACGCTACCTCTCTAATATCTATTTCCTCACATTGTGTGTCCTCATATTGTATTATGAGCCTTTAACCCTTGTATTGTCAGTATCTTAATTTTAAGCCAAGTACACAGGAAATCCGTTTAATATTTTGAAAGTAATATGACTGGTACCTATATCAGCAACGGCGCTAGTCAAATTAGTTTCAAAATATTCAACAATATATCCTTACATTATAGAGAATTTGGCATTGTATACCATAAAAGGTTTACATTATTAACCACTTCAAGTACTGTAGCTTCAGGAGGTTAGTATTTCACTTTCAAAGCAGCCATAATCATTACAATAGACTGTTGATTATTTTGAAAGTAAGTTGACTGGAAATAGTTGCTAGGTATTTATTAGTTTTAAAATAATCATCAGAATATTGCATCCATAGTAAAAAGTCAGTCAGTCAGTCAGTCAGCCAAACAGCCAGTCAGCCATCCAGCCAGCCAGTTATGTCAGTCAGTGTCAGTCAGTGATGTCAGTCAGTGATGTCAGTCAACCCCTGCATCCGTCAGTAAACTTGTCAGGTAGTCAGTCAGCCTGTCTGTTAGTCAGTCTGTCAATCTGTCTATTAACCAACCTGTCATTCAATCTGTCCATCATCATCTGTAATAGACTGTCAAATATAATCAACCATCTGTCGATCATTTCGTCATCGGACTGATTCGTAGCTTCTCCCCAAAAGCTAGAAAACCATTTGCCATAGAATTATAAGAAACCCATTTCCAGCCTTGAAAAGTATAGAAATTCAACATTTTCTGCTAAAGGTTTGAGAAAAGTATGGAAAATTGAAATATTGTCAAATGACGTCACGAGTAGTATAAAAGGGGCTGACGAATCAGAATCGAGAGTAGTCAGGAGAGAGAAGGTGCTGGTGAGGTGCCTGGTCTGAGAACAAACAAGTCGTGGTTAACTGCTTACCTACTGCTGTGCCCTTCGGTTTGAGCACTCGTCTCTGGGGTACTAGCCACCACATCCGTATCACAGTTTTTGCACGCTCCGGGAAAGATATCACCTGGGGGCAATAACTAAATTTAAGTGAAGGAAACCCCCGCTACCAACACCGCAGAGGGCACTTCTTGCGGAAGGGCTTGTTGGCCCCGATGTATCGCTCGTCAAAGTATGTAGGGCGAGTGATGCTCTCGATGGATAACTCACCAGATCTTCCGTACCACATCACCAAGTGGTAGTTTCAAATCCGCACATGTGTCGTGCACAGTTTTAGCCATTTCGACCGCAGCCAGGGAGCATTGCCCGATGCATCGCATGTGCTATGCGGTGCATCGTGCATCTCGTCTTGTGATCCGCCAGAATGTATCCGCATTTATTAACTTTCAATTGTAGCCCTTCATAACTACAGGGCAGCTTCAAACTTCCGCACCAGTACGGAACTTTGTAAATACCGTTTAAATTGCTTACTGTGTTTACACACGTGACTAACTACTAGCCATCCGCATCCGCAACAGTTCTTCTTCACCATTCCTGAGAGTGAGCCACATCGGACAGTTCGCCTGTAGACTTTTCTAGCAGCTAACCTCCAGATCGTGCCATGTCACGTTCCAAATATGTGACGCTTCAACTACAGTGATTTCAGAACCTTTTCTGTACCGATGACTAATAGGTACTCCGTTAATGTATGATTATATTAATGTATTATTTTCTGTAACAGGTACTGATGACTAAGAGGTACTGCAAGGTCGTCTGAGGCCGCATTTTAAAAAATTGTTGTTATCTTTTAACTCTATATATTTATTGTCATTTTCCATTTTTCACTGAGGTCTGTGATCATGTTCTCACTACGTGAGCCTGACATGTGGCCGACTAAACCTGGACTATTTTAGGTTAATAGGATAGGTTTATAGCAGTAGGGACGATTACTCTGTAGGAGACATTTTGTGTAAGTCTCTTTTCCGGGAGTAGCGGATGTGTAACACCGTACACCGGCTAGATTGTATAAATTGGCCATATACCTTAAGACCTCCTATTCTTACGAATATAAGAGTAATTACCGCTGTCTATGCTCCTTCAGCCTCCAGGCTTAGTAATTGTTTGGACTTCTCTCCGTCACGTTTAAAGCTGGCTTTGAAACTATTGGGGTTTTAGAGCCGTTAGTGTCGATGACCGCACACACTTCCCCTGTATCTTTGAATTCTAGTTAGTTAGATAACCACGCCAAAGTAGGAAGCACTGCAAAAATATTATAATTACTGGTCTGCGGTGCATCTCTGGGCGATTTCACATAACCCTAAAGACAGATAAAACGTTAGTCCCCGGGTGCGGATCTCACATGATCTGCCACCGACACGCTGGGAGCGGACAGGACACAGCTCTCTTTCTTGCTCTACAAGTGACTGGACGCAGTCTTAGAACCCACACGCCTTCACGGGAAGGTCACTATAGTTGGATAGCTGTTTCTTTGTCCCCACCATAAACCACAGGCTTATATGTTAAAGATAGTTAGAATACACAGCCATTTGCGGCTTAACCTTGATCTGGTCCCAAAAACTAAATGATAGGATATGATCTAGCAGAAGGACCGCATAAATAAAGCGGCAACTACTAATTCAGTATCTTTGAATTTACATAAATCATCCACCTCATCTTCACGTAATACAGCGTGCATCACAATAACTTATAATTTCATTGGGTTGACTCTTTTACTTAGCATAGTTTGAACAGGAGAGTGGCCCTTTCTGCCACCTCTTTTCCTCCGCTTCGGCGTTGTAGGCATTTTCCTGTGATGGAGGCCCGCGCGAGGCACTTTCCTCTCGCAACAAATAATGTTTGTGTTAGGGGTTAATTTAGTTTATATTAAACTTGCTAAGTAGCCACGTTAGGACCCTCCTTTGCGGCGATACCTCACGGATTATGATCAGTGGGGTACCTCTGGCGAGGACCATGATAACGATTCATCAACTTGACCCTATGTACTTGACTCCTCTCTTGTAGCAGCAAACGAGTACCATTGTTTGTCTGTTACCTTTTATTTAATAATGTATTTAATCATGTCTAGGTTCTAGATGGAGCTAATGGACCGTCACACCGGTGACATAAATAGTCGGGATGAGACTGTGAGGTTTAACTTTCGTGACAATGATCGCACGGCCCCACTGGAACGTGAACGTTCCACCGGCTCTCGACGTTGGTCTTTGTACAATCCGGAGAGGCGCAACACCGGATTCGTATCCCCGAGATCCGCAGCTAACCTGCAGCCTCGCCCAACATATCATGTACTTGCGGCGCCGCATAGCGAGCGTATCCGGCGGACCAGTGCGCACCCCACCCACCCCACCCCTGGAGGCTATAGTCCACTCTGAAGGAATGCTTAGAATTCAGAGGCTGAATCTGAATTCCCTACTTTTATAAGCTATTTCCTCTCTTTCAAGTTGTAGTAAAGGGAAATATATATATTTGGCAGGGTGGGGGGGGGGGGGGGTGGAAGGGGGGGGGAGGTTGGGGTTGTAAAAGGGGTGGGGTCACTGTGGTGCTTAACGCTTTAATACCTAAATTTGGTCAAGAATATCAAATAATCAAATATTTGCTTATTATTCATTTGAAGGCCAAGAGATGACTATTTTTGAAAATTTACTACTGGAGTGACTGGCTCGATTACTGCGCCAGTCATTCCAGTGATAAGTTTAAAAAAATAGTCTTCTCTTGGTCTTCAATTGGATATTCATAAAGACCACTAAGGGCCAGTTTTGGCCGGCTTCGTCATGAAAGGGTTAATACAGTTTAATTAATTAATGGGTGTTTAATTCCTGCTAAAAACTAAATGAATCTAATACCACCAACAGCCCCCACCCCTATCCTTCCTAGTGGGCGGGTTGATAGGTATGCGGCTGTTTTCTAACCAAATCATATTTGACCATATGTGAAGTGTCAGTGAGCTAATACGAATTGATAGATTGTGTTAGTATTTATAATAGGTCAGCAATTAGGCCTATTACCCTGATAACATTCCCATATGGGGTGGATCTGGCATCTGGGATCCGGAAATGCCCAGATGGGTCCTGTATGGGCCCATGTAGGCTATTAAAATCTAGATTTAAATTCAGGATTTACCCAGATGTGCCTCATAAGTGGATGTGGATATAGAAGCTAAGTAATAGCCCGAGTCCACAGTTCAATCCTAAGAAGTCCTATGAAGATAATTAAATCTTGCCCATATGGGTCCCATATGGGCCGTGGGTGCAAACGGCATGGGACACATATGGACCCATATGGGATTCAATATAAGGGCCCATATGGAAATGTTATCAGGGTAGTACCCTGCTGGCGTAGGTGCGGGTTCCAGATATAAACACTGGTATGTCGCTTACGCCCATAACTTATATAATGCTATTAAAATGTTAACATGTTTTGAAATCAAATATTTAATATGCATCTGTGAAGTACATGTTATTTATGTTGCGAACTTTGGGAACCCTAGCTCAAACAATGATATGTGATGTCCGTAGCCTACCTAATTAAATATTCAAAGTGGCGGATGAACCCGTGTTCATGTGTATACCGTGCCCTTTTCATACATCTTGGGATGAATCTAAATCAGAATCCATCGGGAAAAACGAATCTGTTTACCAAATTAAAGTCGGGAAAGGAATATACCTGAGATATCAGTAAATTAAAATCTTGGTTAAATATGTGCTCCTAAAAGCTGGAAAAGACAATACCGTTTTGAATCTGGCGTGAATGGGACTTGTTTAACAGGGACCCGAACTATACGCCAACCAAATCAATCAATCTCATTTCCTCGATCTCGTGCAAAGTCATACAAGCTACCTCGTCGTGGCACACGGGCGGGAGCCATGCAGGACTGCGTGCAGATTCCGTAGACCATGTGTTAAGTTATCGTGGCATCGGAGTAGTGTGGTGTTGCTGGTGAGCCAACAGCTTGGTGCACAGTCTGGGTAAAGTCGAACACACTACCTCGTCGTCTCTCTGGAGAGAATGCCCTGTCTACAGCTCTACTAGTGACACAACTGCTGACCAGTTAGGGTGCCAGGGCCGTATTTAAGGGGGGGGGGGGGCAGGCGGGGCAAGCAAGGGGCCCCCACAATTAAAAAATTAAAAAATGCACATTTAAAGCAAACTTTATTAGTTTAGAACTCTTAATCATGCATTATAATTCTATTCTAATATTTGTGGGGGCTCCAATTTTAATTACGATCATAATTTTACAACGAAAGAAAGCACCATAATTCACCCTAAAAGTAGGTTCTCTGGCCGTCTCAGAGCACCTAGATGTAAAAAGATTTCGGTGGGAGGACCCGCAGACCCCCCGATCATTCTTTGCCCCAGGGCCCCCACATATCTAAATACAGCCCTGTGAGGTGCTGCAAGGCGAGTGGTGTTCTACAGATGTCTGCCATGTGGACATGTGGTGCGCAGCCATATAGCCACTGTACCAGCGGTCAATAACCTCTGAGTTAACTACATTGGCGAGCTAACAGTGTGACGTGAAGTCCAGGCGAAATCGGATGCACTACCTCATTGTCTCTTAGGAGAGAATTCCGGTTCTCCCGATCTACTCTACACAACTGCTTCCCAGTCTGGTCACCTGACGGTGAGCTGTGTTTAGAAGTCTATCGTCCCAGGGATGTGGTGCCGGGCCGTATATCTTCTGCTTCCAGTGAGTGCATAACCTCTGGCTTGGCTGCAGGAGTGAACTAACAGCATGGCACACTTGGCACGCTCGCCGAGATTATCCTGACGAAATCGGCCTGTCATGCTATGAGCAGTGGATATGTTCCACTCCATCATCACAGAAACATCAGACAAAAAAGAAGAACATCATCACATCCAACAGTCTCTCCTAGCCAACATTTACACTTCGTGGATGAGAAAACCACCTCCCTCACCTCGTAATAAACAACCAGATGTCGAAAAACTTCCACTAGTCGGACTTCCGTACACCCAAGGCCTATCAGAACACCTTGGCAGACTCTTCAGACTACACCACATCAAAACTTACCACAAGCCCGTCAACACCTTAAGATCACAATTGGTAAGACCCAAAGATGGACGCTCTGGAGTCATCTACAAGATCGAATGTGACCACTGTGAGGGGACATATATATATAGGCGAAACCAAAAGGCCTCTCAGCACCAGAGTCAACGAACATCTTAAAATCAATTCCAGTTCAGCTATGGCAGAACACACAGAATCCACTGGCCACGTCATATCCGCCAGCAGTGCCGCGGTCATCAACATCGAGACCAACTTATTTAAACGGAAAGTTAAAGAGGCCATAGAAATCTACAAACATCAACCAACCATGAACCGAGACGAGGGATACCATATACAAGCAGTCCACCAGTCCATGCTGTCACGTGACTCCACAAGAACTGACCAGAGTGACGTTACCAGCGACCGTCAGCTAGTGCTGAAGAAGTGACCGAAATGGTCATGAAAGCTACACTCAAAGAATTTCTACATCCCGGTAACTAATTTTTCCTTATTATGGACCAAAGGTTAGTTTAGCTCCATCAAGAAGGCCCGCCAAAATAACGTGGCAACGACTAAGTTCTTGTTAGGGATACGGCTGCACCGACTTCTATTGAAACCTGTGCACTGTTTCCATACACGTAAAACAGCGTACATCCCAACCATTTATCACACATTACACCCATTGTTCATCTCACCTTTACTGTTTTCAATAAGGAGTTCGGTTTTGCCGCTTCTCATCCTCCGCTTTGGCGTAAGAGGCTAGTATCCTGTGACGGAGGCCTGCGCAAAACCAAATATTTGGCCCGTTTGAGGCATCGTTAAGTTATACTTATTTACATGTGTAGGACTTATCCCTCCCGCCGTCGCCTCCCTTGTATAACAGTAGAATAGGCACGACACGACGAGATTAACATTGCTGGCACAATAGACGCCCCACTATAGACACACAAGCACGCCACCCTATTACGGTGCGCCCTTGCTTTTATACCTCTCTCTAGGGCCAGCTCAACACTGGCTGGGCCCTCTTAAAGTAATCTTGTAAAGATACCATCTCTAACATGACCTGTATAATGCAGAGACACTCCGGCTATACCAATAGTTGGGATGACACGGTAATGCTCGCCGTTGGTGGGAATGCTCCTCCGGCACCACTTGGAACGTGATTGTTCCACCGTCCCAGAGGATGTCTTTGTATGAACTGGCAGCCCCGGTTCTTCCCTCTATGTCCCCAAGGCCAGCTAACAAGCACCATCGGGTCCGCTCATACCATGTGTACTTCGGACGCCGAAGAGGAACACGACAGGTGGCACGCCCCCGGAGCTACAGTTATCGTATACGGCGATGTCTGCACAGATAAATTCGGCCATATTAAATCAGAATTAAATTTGTATCATATAGGCCTATTTCAGCCGGTTTGTCGGTCGGTCTATCAGACGGTCGGTGACATTTCTGGCAAAGCTGCCTAAGTCACAACTCGGCCAAGGGATATGATGCGTGGCAATTGTTTCCACAAATTCTATTTTTACGTTTCAGTTAACTTTGCTCAATGACGGTTTTATTTTGTTATTTTAAACACGGTATTCTCTCACATGTTTGTTACAACAATGCATGTGTGCGCACACAAGCGTGCGTGCGAGTGAGAGAGGGGTGGTGGAGTGAGAGAGACAGAGAGTGAGATGGGGAGCGGTGAGGGGGGAGGGAGGCATGGAGAGTGAGAGAGAGAGAGAGAGAGAGAGAGAGAGAGAGAGAGAGGTCAGGGATGGTGGGATGGGGATGGGGGCGTAGCGGTGACGCGTTATTAACTGCTAGTCCTCTAGTCCTAGAAGCCTCCCCATCCCACCCACACGGCATCATTCTCATGCATCATACTTATGACGTCACGATCCGCGTCATTCACTGTTGTTACGTCATAAATAACATTAA
>CM067369.1:117881202-117956202 GCA_034401795.1 Chaetoderma sp. LZ-2023a
CTGCCACGTGTGGCCAAAGCTAGTTTCCGTTTCTAACAACTAAATGGTAGGTTAGACTGTAGCAGAAGGCCCTCATAAATAAAGTAGCATCTACCAATACTGTATCTTTGGAAACTACATAAGATGGTGACCTGGGAATTTTTCGGAAATTGTTCACCCCGTCTTCACGTAAACCAGCGTGCAACACCTTAACGGTAGCGTCACTAGGATTTTCAGCACGTAGCATTTTCTGTTGAACAAAAGAGTGGCCCTTTTTGCCAACTCTTTTCCTCCGTTTCGGCGTCGAAGGCATTTTCCTCTGATGGGGGCCCGTGTGAGGCACTTGCCTCTCACAATAGCGAGAATTCCTGTGATGGAGGCCTGTGCGAGGCACTTTCTTCTCGCACCATCATGAAACATTTGGTGATGGAGGCCCACGCGAGGCACTCTCCTCTCGCAGCAACATGGTTCTCTCTGTGTATGTTAGGAGTATATTAAGTTATTCAATGATCTCTTATGCGGATGCTTCGCTTGCGGGGATACCTCTATGGATTCAAGGATCTGTGTGGTACCTCCTGCGACACCACGTAGAAAGGACACCAGCTAGCTCTATATTGTGCATTATTGTGCTCATTCTACTGTCAAGCGATTCACCTTGTTTGTACAGTATATATTAACATTTTTACAGTTTAATTTTAAATTGTTCCATAACTCTAAATTAGTATGGATATGCATACCGGTGATACTAATAGTTGGGATGAGACCGTGTGGTTCAATCTTGGCGGCAATGGTCACATGGTCCCAATGGAACATCATTGTTCCACCGGCTCTAGAATTCAGTCTTTGTACACCGCGGAGAGATGTCATATGGGATCCTCAACCCCAAGATCCGCAGCTAACCAGCCATCCTAGTCATCGTGCATTTGCAGTGCGATGGGCGGATATCTATCGGTAGATCAGCACGTACCCCCGTGAGCTACACTATCTTTCAAGCATACCGATTTTGTTAAACTACAAACAGTGGTTTTACTAAACTAAATTTAGCTTAAACTCTAAAGTTACATGTCCTTTATGCATATGGGCTCTCGAGTGTGACATTAACACGCTTCCATACGTCAACGTTGTGATTACGGGTTGCGTTAAGTCTGTTCACGATAAATAAAATATAATTTCCATTACAGAAAGTTGTGTGACACTACAGTAATTTTCATTTGAAACATTCTAGGGAGGGCCGTCTGGTGCCATTTTGTCCATCTTTAAGCATGGACTTAAAAGATAATACCGATATTACGATATTATGCAAGTCTGGACATAAAATGTGTTCGAACAACAGTATTAGGTGGGTGTATTAACTAATACGGACATACAAAATTTAAGCCGGGATTAGTGTTTAGGTCTGGGCATAAAGTAATACACTTTCGAACAAACAGCCCCTGATCCCACATCGCGAGATTATGTAGCGCGGATCGACCAGATGGGTACAAACCGTCCCAGCTCGGCCGGGTACGGAATGACCGCTCCGGGTACGCTCCAAGCACGCCAACCCCTGGGTAGAATAGTACGCATGTATAAAGCCATATGAGAGAGTTTTTCTATAAAACGTGAGATCACCTTGCACGCATGTGCGTGCGTCAGAGCTTCCCTGACAGCACGTGTCAGCATTGGGAGAGAAAGCGTACTTAAAGTGTACCGAGTGGGTGCACATGATTTCTTTAAATCACTCCGTTCTCGTCGTTCTTGGTATAGTGTACTGAGTCGGTACTCGTAAATGTCTTAAACTGTATCGTCCTCGCTATTTGATCAGGACCGCAATGAAGCGCGGATTTCAGAACTGTTTAAATTCTTAAAATCGGCCCAGAAATGGCTGAGTTATCATCGAAAATCCCTTTAAATTATTTTCAAAATATTTCTCTTGACGTCATAATCACATGTATGTATAAATAAATAAGGAATGTGCTGTGCACGTGATAGCCACGTTACCACTTCTAGCTGCAGGCTGATTGGCTACTGCTCGGCCGTTGATTGGCTGAGGCACCTGGCTCTGACGTCACGAGTAGTATAAAAGGGGTGAAAAATCGAGAATCAGGAGCATCACCGGCATGGAAGCCGACCCGCGCAGGACGACTGGACCATCGGGATAGACGTGTGCAACTGCTAACCTACGGTGATTCCAACATCATCCAGTGTCATTCAGATTTCAGCCCATCCACGGTGGTAAGGAGTCCTCAGCTTCCACAGTTTTTGTACATCCCCGGACGGCCATCCGGGGGTAATAAACTAACTTAAAGTAATAACCTCCTGCATCCGGACCTTTCTAAGGTAGTCTTTCCATTGGAGGGCCGTGCGGGCCCAGATGTAATTCTACGGAATGTAGAGCTGATGGTGATTCTTGGTGGATGACTCGCCGGATCTGCCAACCATGCATGAAAAGTGGACTTCAACCTCCGTACAGCATGTCGTGTGTGATCTAATTAACCTTTCGACCAGTCTGGGTGAACTTTACCCGGTGCGCCGCATGAGCTATGCGACATACCCTGCACCATGTGCCAGTTATTGTACATGCATAATATATATATATATATATATATATATATATATATATATATATATATATATATATATATATATATATATATATATATATATATATATATATATATATATATATATATATATATATATATATATATATATATATATATATATTAGCCCTCTCTGTTAGTGGGCAACTTCAAACCTTCATACTACCATCGCCGGACGGAACACTTTACAACTACTGTTTAAATTATGTAGCAGCTAAGAGACTATCTAATGGACATCTCCTGAACTGTTCCGTTACCTGTCCTGGGAATGTACTGTATCTCACCTGTCTGGAGAAGTCAGCTTGCGGTGACCTGCCTGCGGATACCTGCCTGTGGATATCTCCCTGCGGAAATCTTTCCAGCCTTAGAGATCATGCCATCTCGTGCTATTTATATGGTAGCGCCTCAATTTCAGTAATGTGTGAACTTATTCCGTACCGATGACCAATATGTACTCAAGTAGCTATACTATTGAACATATAATTATTTCCGTATATGGTACTAATGACTAATAGGTACCTTACTGGTCTTATGACCGCATTTTTATAATTTCTGTTTTACTATGAATATTATCCTTGTTTACTGTAGGTGCTTTCAACTAGCCGCGCCGTAAGGTCTAGTGACCCGTGATACTTTATAATTATCATATTCATTATCATCGTTTCCGTTAGATTGTGTATTGGTTAGTTGTGTATATGGCAAGTAGCCATCTAGTTAATATGTTTTGTTTATTTATAAAAACTCTAGACCACAGTACGCTAGGAAATACTATACAGCAACATATATATCCGCATCATGATTCCTGCTAGCATCAATTTTACACTGAGGTCGCTGATCATGCTCTAAAATGTTTGACCCTGACATGTTACCAACTAAACCTGGCTATTCAGCTCGATAGGATAAGTTTAAAGTGGTTAGGGACAATTTCTCCATTGGAGACGCATAGTATATGCCTCTTTTCCAGTTGTTGTGGTAATGTAGCCCCAAACACAGGCAAGGTTGTGTAAAATTGGCCAGTTACCTATCGTACCTCATATATTTATTGAGTGATTGTCTCTTTCCACGATCAACCAGCCATGTATGGGTTATTATTTGTCTGGATTCCAAATTGACATGTTGACCGGAGGATCCGACCCTGGGAAACTATCAGAGGTTTCCAAGCAGTGATAGTTAAAGTGTTGATCTACATACATGTCCCCCCCCCCCACCCCAATCTTCCGATATTCTTAGTTAGATACTCCTGCCAAAGTAGGAAGCACTGCGAAATAATAATAATAATAATATTAATTTATATATTGTAATACCAGCCTGCAGTGCATCTCTGGGCATTATGGAAAATAACCCTAACAACAGGTCAAATGTTAGCTCCGTAGCACGCGGTGACGGACGAGATGGGGATCCATCCAATTCATTGTAGTGTCTGGGTGAGGTCTTAGAGTCCACAACGCCCTCCCAGGAAGGATGCTAGCGATGGATGTCTCTCTATCCCCACCATAATGACATATCAGTATTTCAATTTGCTTATGTGAACTGTGAAACTTGTCTGGTGATGTTATATGTGGTTGCGGAGCCAGGTAACCGGGTTATTATTTGATTCGGGAACTTTGTTCCGTAACATGTACGCATGCTATCCTTGGAGGTAGATGCTATGCGGGGCAACTTAAGGGAAGCCGGGCATCTGCGCCCAATGGATAAACGTATGTAAATGTTAGGTAGTAAACCCTGCCACATGCGGCCAAAGTTTGTTTTCGTTACTAACAACCAATTGGTAGGTTAGGATGTAGCAGAAGGCCGGCATAAATAAAGTGGCACTACCAATGCAGTAACTTTGGAACTACATAAGACGGTGACCTGGGAATTCTTCAGAAATCGTTCGTTCCGTCTTCTCGTAAACCAGTGTGCATCACATTAATTATGGCTTCACTAGGATTTTCAGCACATAGCATTTTCTGTTGAACAAAAGTGTGGCCCATTTTGCCAGCTCTTTTCCCTCGTTTTGACGTTGAAGGCATTTTCCTGTGATGGAGGCCCCTGCGAGGCACTTACCTCTCGCAACAACAATGTTTTCTTTGGACGTGAGTTATGGGTATACTAGTTTATATTAAACTATCTAGTGACTTCGTTGTGGAATTCTCTCCTGCTGATTCAAGGATGTGTGTGGTACCTCCGGCAAAACCATGTGGAAAGAACACCGGATGGCTCTATGTTGTGTATTACTGTGCTTATTTACTGTCAAATGCATAGTATTACTAAATTTATACCTGTTTAATTAACACCTTATCGATTGCTCTAAATTAGATTGGACAGACATAATGGTGACACAAATAGTTGGGATGACACCATGTGGTTTAATCTCAGCGGCAATGGTTGCATGGCCCCACTGGAACATCAGTGATCCACTGGCTCTAGAGGCTGGTCTTTGTACCTTCTGGAGAGACGCGATATGGGATCCACAACCGAGATCTGCAGCTAACCAGCCCTCCCACACATCGTGCACTTGCAGTGCAGTGGATTGGAACGTCATGGCGGACCAGCATGTACCCCCGCGAGTTACAAGTGGCCCCTGATGTGGGGCTCAAATGAGATGTGAACCCACGCCAACAGTCAACAACCGCGACTTTCAGTTTCCTTCATCAGACAGTCAGCTCTCCCTTGACATGGAAGTAGCATCATATGATGGATGTACTGCTTGCGTGCTCACCGACAATGTCAATAATTTCCCCAGTGCGGGACGACCAGCACCGCCTCAACACAAGTTTTGACCGATTAGTGAGGAGGGGACATTCCGTGAAGATTCGCAGGTGGGAACTCAGTACATGACCTTATTGGATCTCTCCAATAGGCCACCACCATCTACACCGAGTCGTGGACGACCATGACAAAGACCACCGTGGGGGCAACCTCACCATTCACGACCATTTTGTTCGCCAACGTCATCAATGGGTGACCAGTGACCGGACGCTCATGTACCATACCCCACATCCCCGCCTTTTTGTGCGTCTTTGCCCTACTACCCAGCGGGCCGCGTTACGAACTGGAGGATGTGGCTACACCTTTTCAGAAATACATCAGGAGACCGACACATCACACACATCATCCGCATCAGTCACCTGTACCGCCTCTGTACGAGGAATCAATAGAACGTCCACATCATCCGCATAACACGCCTCCACCTGTCTATAGACCTACACCTGTCTATGGACCCGCATCAAGGTGGTATTCGGCGGAACCCATGTATCATGCACAGCGTCAGCGATGGGAATCACTTCACGGATATGGCACAACCAGCATCGTCAGGGACATCGACGGGAAACACCACCCACACCCCACCAACACGCTCACCAGCATCCACGTTCTCATCAGTTTCATCAGCACCACCACCAGGTTTTGCGCCTATCACGTCTCCACGAGGACTTGGCCGGATCATTCAGCCCCCCCCCCCCCCCGAATTTAGCGGGGAGACTGATTGGGCTAATTACAAAGTTCAATTCGAAATCATAAGTCGTACCAACCAGTGGACCAATCATCAAATGGGAGAGTAACAAGTCCTGGCAGACTTACGCACAGACTACACACCAACATACACTTACCTGGAGAGCACGTTGTCAGAAAGATTGGCCGACACAGCCCTCGGGGAAACAAGTCGATTACAGCTCAAAAACTTACGTTGACACTCGGAGGAAACATTGCCAGAATTAGCTAGTCGCATCCATCGGTTAGTTACCCGCGCTTATCCCAGCACAAATCTCGAGGGCGTCGCCCACTTACATCTCGACACTTTCATCGACGCATTGAGCAGGGAACCCGCCTTGAAGGAAAAATTATTCTTCATGGAGCATGGTAGTCTCCAGCAATTAACAGCCACTGCGTTTCATATCGAAAACTTCTTGGAGCGGGAGAAAAACAATCGCCACCAACTACACCCATTAAACGAAGTTAATGATGTAAACGTCGCCAACATCAACACTGAATCCACCACTGCAACTATAACTACTTCAGCATCCGACCAACATGCGCAACAAGAACCAAACACCAGCCAGAATCATGCATCTGGAGGAAGGGAGCGTGGCCAATCCCATCGCAGGGCCACAACAATGCCCCAGGATGCAGGAACCAGCACAACAATAACAATCGTCAGAACATGCACGATAGGTTAGAAGAGATTACTAAACAGATCTCCGCACTCACCAATCTCGTCACCACACTCAGCCCCACCATAGTGACATCCACCATACGACCAGCCACCACCATTGTCTCCACACCACCACCAAACACGTGCTTTGGATGTGGTCAGCCGGCCAATGAAATGATAAATGCCCTAACCGACCTCCCTCAACAACTCCAACCGCTGACCAATGCACCCCGCGGCCTGTGAATCCATCAAACTAGCAAGGGCACTGATTACAGAGTGACTCCGGTGCCCATTCAAACAACCCAGCTCAAACTGCGGCCTCTGAGCCACAACGTCAGGCGGCCACTACTAACACTCAATCCTCCTCTACATCATCCATGTACTCACACCTGGCTTCCTCCATATCGGTACCAACGATGCACACTGCATCGTATCCACAGCACTGATATCTTCCCTCTTCGGAAAATGTGACCCTGCAAATTCTGCTTCTACTCAACCTTCTTTCCTATGTAAAACGGCACTGGTAGGTTGTAGCACCCTCACTGAAACAACATTTATACAAGCACCACGACCCACCGCCAAGGCACTTAACACCCAGTGTCCTTTGGTGGTATGCAATTCACAAGTCCTTACAGCATCATCCACCGCATCTAACAGCAACAGCCGTGATTCGGAAGGGAGTATACATTCCGCATCATGGATCCGAAAAAGGAAGTGCCACCGAAAGAACGAAAGAATCCTGTGACGTCACTGCTTCTTCTGTGCATCAACTAAACATCCTATGATGCGCTGTAAGAGGTGGCTCGCTCCATTTGCGCTTATCTGTGATTGTGACAATCCTATTCGCACTGCTGTTTACACCAACTCAGCACACATGGAACCAGCAAGAACGCCACCACCATTGCTACCCCAGCTCTATCTCCGCCTAAGCAATCGCAGCAGCAGTGGCGACGGGTTGGTCCTTTCCACACTCAGCCACCAATTGCACTCACGGAAGCAAATCCAGAAACAAGCCAACTATATACGGAATGATACCGCACCACTTTCACTTCCGCAAATGGTATCATTGGAAACTCTCCCACAGGTCCACCATAAAGTGATATGTAAGTGTGTCTGTCTGTTTAGCGGTGTTTCCACCAGTGCCACCATTGGCACTGGAGCTTCCATCACCGTCTTTAACAAGCCCTTATATGAGAGCATCCCACCTCATAAGCAGCCACCCCTTAAGCCTACAAACATATTTTTGCAAAGAGCTATCGGGCCGATGTCCCCGTGGCTGGTACAGTAAACCTCGTCATACTGAATGAAGAGATGCAATTCATTCAGCGAGTTGTTATCACCTCTATCCAGAACGATGCCCTGCTTGGCTCCGATTTCCTCAGTGCCAGCGAAGCCGTCATACATTGCAGACAACAGGAATTAGACATACTCGGCCAATGGATACCTCTTGGACTGGAGTCATGACTGTATGATACATTTAGCGACAACAGCCACAGTTGATCCGGGACAGGAGAAAATCTTGTGGGCCACCGCACCACAGTTAGGAAACAACACTCACACAGCCATGCTGGAACCCGACCCTGAATACATGATCACCTCACAATGCGCCAGTCCCCGCATGATCGTGGACACCACCGACAGGAATCACATACCGTATCACGTATTCAATGGTACAGCGGACCCAATAACTCATGAACCGGGAGTCCGTTGTGGCCATTTGGTGGATGTGTTATGACTGGAAACACAACCCACCGCATCTACACCAGCAACAACTTCCGATGATTTGCCGGAACATTTATGTGACTTATATTTGCGTGCCACAGTTGGATTGATGCAATCTCAAAAACAACAAATACGTAATTACTTTACAAATATTGTGATAGTTTCTCGGTGAATCTGGGTGAAACTCATCTCGTACGGCACTCCATTGACAGCAGAAACAACAGATCCGTTTGACAACCGGTATGACGTCTTCCCATACATAAGGAAGAGGAAGCACACCAACAGGAGAACGACATGTTGCGAACAGGCATAATAGAGCCATCAGCATCCCCCTGGGCCAGTCCCATTGTACTAGCAGGCAAAAAGGATGGATCTTTGCGGTTTTGCATAGACTACCCAACTGCCTTAATGACCTTAGTGTCAAAGACGCATATCCGTTACCCCGGATAGATCAGGCCTTAGATTCCTTGTCCAGAGCCAAGTGGTTTTGTACCCTTGATTTAGCTAGTGGATACTGGCAGGTGGCCATGGATGAGGCTGACATGGAGAAGACTGCATTCATCTGCAGAGACAGTTTTTCTCAGTTCCGCAAGATGCCCTATGGCTTGTGCAATGCTCCTGGAACGTTCGAGCGTCTCATTGAGCAGGTGTTAACTACCCTGCAATGGGAGATCTGTCTGCATTACATTGATGATGTAATCTCTTTGGTTCATCATTTGAGCAAACTTTATCTAACCTAGACACCATGCTTTCACGATTCTACACGGCCAACTTAAAGCTCAAACCAAGGAAATGTCATCTCTTCAGACAGAGCATCGAGTTCCTGGGACACGTCATATCCGGTGATGGAGTGGCTACTCAATCGTCAAAAACAAAAGCAGTGGCGGAGTGGCAGACACCGACGTCTGTCACGAACACTCAGAGTTTCCTCGGCCTCTGCCAGTACTATCACCGTTACATCCATCACTTCAGCAAGATTGCATCACCCCTATACAGGATCACCAAAAAGGTTTGACCATTCGAGTTGACAAGTGAGTGTGAAGGTTCCTTCAGGGCACTGAAGGAACTCATGACGACCGCTCCGTTTCTTGCTCATCCCAACCATAACCTCGATTTCATGTTGGACACTGATGTGTCGGCTTACACCATTGGCGCAGTTCTATCTCAGGCCACGGAAGATGGAATGGAGCAGGTACTGGGTTATGGTTCTCATAGTCTTAATAAAATGGAGAAATATTATGTGACCACTAAGCGAGAATTACTTGCGGCGGTACACTTCGTTAAGTATTACAAACACTTTCTGTATGGGTGCCCATTTACCCTCCATACAGATCACACCTCACTACGCTGGCTCAGAAACCTAAAAATTCTGGAGGGCCAGGTAGCGAAGTGGCAGGAATTTTAATGTCATTCATAGACCCGGCACACTACATGGAAATGTCGATGCCTTGAGCAGAATCGGGTTCGAGGATGAACAAGAAGTGGCCACCACCATGACACATACTACACAGTCATCTCTGGTGTTCCCCGAATTGCGGTGCACAGAGTGGAACATGGAGACAGTCGCTCATGAACAAGCAACATATGCGCAAACATGGAATATATAAGCGTGGATCCAGGAGGGTGTATGCCCTCCCAGGGAATCTGTTACACCATTATCTGCAATGGAAAAATACTACTACCAGCGGTTTGATGAATGCCATATACATGAGGGCGTTCTCTACATCAACAACCGCATGGTGATTCCGGAGCATTATCGAAATACAATCATACAACAACTACACGATAACACTGGACACCTGGTCATTGAACTGACATTAACATGGATAAAACAGAGATTCCACTGGATCGGGATTGGCGGTAGTGTGAAGGCATGGGTTGCCAAATGTGTCCCATGTCAAAGACGTGCTGTTGGCCAGCACCATTCCCCACCTCTTCAAATTAAGATCGTTGGTGCACCCTGGGAGCGAGTGGCTATTGATGTGCTCGGACCCTTGAATATGACGGATGAAGGAAACAAGTATATCCTCGTATTGCAAGATTATTTTACGAAGTGGCTATGAGCATTTGCTTTGCCAGACCCAGAGGCATCCGCAGTAGCAGAGGTCTTGGCAAGCAATGTGTTCCGCTGGTTTGGATTGCCATATGAGCTGCACTTCGATCAAGGGAGTAATTTTGAGAGGTGGCTGATTGTCAAGCTCTGCAACTTGTTTCATATCATCAAAACAAGGCCACCACCTTATCACCCATATAGTGACGGGATGGTGGAGATATTCAATCGAACTCTAGCGGAGATGCTTACTAAAGAAACACGCCTTGACTGTAGAGATTGGGATCTGCGACTCCCATATGTGCTCATGGCCTACCGCACTTCAACACATTCCAGCACGGGTTATACCCCTGCACGGTTAATATTAGGCCATCAATTAGCCTTACCCATGGATCTTGCCATGCCCAGGATCCCGGGAGAGAAAAATTCACCATCTCTCCACGTCGAGCTCATGTGGCAGCGGATAGAACAGACCCATGAGCTAGTGAGAGCTACTTTATCCACTGCACACTGGCGTCAGAAAACGTGCCACGACCGGCGGGTGCATGGAGACCTGTATGAGGCAGGAAAAATGGGTTGGGTTCATGATTCACGACGTTCTGCAAACGTGCAAAGTAAACTGACTTACCAGTGGAAAGGCCCCTATGTGGTAGTAGGTAAGAAGTCGGACGTGACCTACCATATCCGCAGATGTCTCTATGGAAACAAGTATTCCCGACGTTGGTCCAGAGCACTGTGGTGCCAGTTCGACCTCTCTCCTACCAAGCCAGGAGTCCGGTGAATGATCAACTAATGCTGAGGACGATGACGAGATATGTACTCGCTCTCTCCCTCCTTAGCGCGGGTCTACACGATCTGGGAAGTCGTATCTGAAGACTTTCTTGTTTGTTTTGTCCAAGGGGAAGGACGGAAAAGTTGTTTCACCAACCTCTTCCCATTCCCACCCACTTCATGCTATTACCCCATTATAGTGTTATCACAAGCGGAAGCCGAGGCTCCCCAGGCCATGCTTCTTGTGGGATGGAACATGTAATAAATAGCCTGGAAGTGAAGAGGCCGCTTGAGGCCTTGGCTTGTTTTGAAGAACAGTAAAACTGGACAACTCGGTGTACCTCTCCATACCCCCAAATTGTGCGACCACCCCCAGCCCAAGGTGCAGCCCGTGCAAAGTCAACACCACCATCGCATCTCCAACACACGTCTCTAGTCTGTGCACCACGTTCGGACATCATTCGTCCTATCCATTTCACATTCCACTCGTCGTCTGTTGACCATCACTCTTCAGATATGAGAGAGCCCGCTGTTACAGAGGGGGTGGCATCCCGCACCACAATAACCACCCCACCCCCGCGGGCTGTGGGCAGAGAAGCAGCCTGTTCAGCAGACTCTCGGCTCGAATATTCCCGGTACTTAAAAATTATGACAGAGTACCAACCATCGTGTAATGGGAGATGACCATACTCTCCATCCAAAGGGCACCCCAGACCACCATTGCCCTACCACGCCCACCCACCAACACCCCCCATGAGCAGTCAGAACATCACACTGGACACAGAAAGCCAGAGGCATACAGAACAGACTTGCCCACAAGGCTAGATACGTCAATTCACCGTTGCGCAAACATCGCATACATACCTAGATTTAATAGTGTAACTCGGACATTCAACATCAGCAACAACAAGTGTAGCATTCACCTAGCGTTTTATAATTGATAAAAGTTAGAGGAACCTTTTCCCACAACATTCCAGACTGCACAGATTTGGAAAGTTCAATGCTTTCCGTAAACCCAACCTTTCCGCAACCGCAACAGACTCGACATTCACCAGCCGGGAAACCTGGATATGCCCAATCCGCATTACTTCAGTGTCACACAGCAACCCCGACTTCCCTACAACAGATCACCAACCATTAACACGAGTCAACATTTTCCACAACCACCTTCTTATCTGGTCTACAGAAAACTGACCATATGGAAAGGAGGAGCAACACCACACAGCCACCTACAGTACGTGCTACAGGGGAACAACCCCCCCCCCCACTCCCCCACTCCCCCACCCCCAGAATCGACGTACGGAAACAGCTAAAATCTTACACATCATTCACATGTAATAACAGTCAATATTATTAAGAGAGCAACATGCCTGCAGTCTGTCGTCCGTAACAAGTAGGATTTTGCTACTGAACATGAATTCGATAATGGATTGATTCAAGTTATGACAGCACCTTTCTTTGTCATCCACTCTCTAAAGTAACTCTGTCCCACCCCCGGGCTCGGCCATGCCATTACAGAGTGAAATATATCATGTCCGATAAAGTTGCACCACACTTCAGTTATCCACCCCCCCCCCAAGTGGTAATAAAAACGTCACACTTCACAACAGCGCAAGAGTCATCTGCAGATAAGCAGACACGCGTATCAATGAAATTCATCAACACGACAGAAACATAGACATTCAGGTTAACTGCATTCACAATCTCCATACGATGGAATTGTAATTAAAAAACTGGTCTAGGTGAGAGTGAGACTAGTCCTACCCATAGGAGGAGGATGCTTGGCAGTTCACCCACCCGGGAAACACAGCCCAGCATTGTGGAATTAGTACACTTAATTTCCGCAGGACAGGGAGCTGTTTAAACCAGACAATAATTACAGACAGCCATATTGTCTTAATTTTGATTAAGAACATGACTGTTCTACCACGTATACAAATCATTAGCGTGCATGCTGGTAAAGCAGCATCAAAACTTCGACAGTATAATCTCATGGAGGATTTCAAATATTCTCATACCTAGATATTCCAGTCAAAAGATCAACATGGGCTGGAATAGACCTATTACAGACAATAAGCGACGCATGTACAAGATCACGCGCATACAGGGACATTGTTCTGAGGAACAGAATTAAAAACATATATTTCCGTTTTCCACATCAACTATGAATAATCAGCAGCATCAATACTTCGCCATTACATAAATATTGCCTAAGTTTCCGATCAACCACCTGCTTTCACAACAAGAAACCATGTGATCTTCACTTCTATTTCCAGTAAATTGGATCAAAAGGCTATAAACAAAAGAACTGCCCAAACGCGCATCTACCACAGCGTGATGGAGGAGGTGAGAGCTGGTGAGTCGGGGCAATTCCCGCTGACGTCATCGTGCTCTCCCACACCCCAGTTGGAGTTCCAGCCTGAAATCTGAACAGGCGAGTTTATAAGCATCCAATCTGAAAAACCGCATCACACTAATTAAAAGGTGAGCTTCCATGGGAATAAGTAGTTCCGGATTTTAATGTTGATCGGCGACTTATTTTTCCTCTGAGTGGAGACGAAAGCGACAATCCTTCATTGCTATATTTATATTTACTTCCTATACGTGGAAGGAATACATCAACGGACTCCAGGAACATTAAAATCAAAGTTTTCCATATAGGGCGTGACCGATTCATCATAAAACCTTCGGGTGTGGTCATCCGCTATCCTGTGACGTCACCAAAATGTTTAAAAGGAGGAGAGCGTGCACTGAAACGTCGTCTTCCCATCAAAACTCGACACAAGGGAAGATCAAGCATTAGGCTACTTTCGTGTCGCAGACCAAATTCTGCTGTTTTATTATTATTTCATTACTATTACTATATTTGGCCAGGAAAGTTATGAAGAGGTAGGCCAATTAGAGTGGGTTAGGCGGTTCCACGCATTCATTATCATGTGGAAATAAGATGTCATTTGCGGAAGATCTCGCCCGGTCCGACAGCTTGGCGGATTCGGCACTAGCTCATTCTGGAAAGAAGTATCCATGTACAGCTTTACAGCATAATGGACAGCCATGTAAGCATGCGTTCTCCCGAAATTCTGACTTGACGCTTCATGTCAATCATGATCATCTTTTCTAGCGCACATTTTGTTCGGACTGCAAGTACCTATATACAGCTACTCGTTACGGAGTGGCAAACACGTTAACCGAAAAGCATCGTGTATTAGTGGTAACCTTACAGCCTGGTGAACAAAGTGACGACATAGAAGTTCTAGCCAGCCACTTTGAAACTAGACTTCCGATTAATGTACTTCCTACGGGGAAGATGGCTAAAACTAAACATAGCAAACGGCGACAACCTGACTTTCTGCATTAAATGGGACCAACTGCACCAGCCTCCGCCACACAGCCAGCACCCAGTCATCACGTTGCACTAGTCACCACCATGACGGCAGCACCAGCATGAACGATACCAGCAGCACCTGCAGTATTGATACCTACATCGCCTGCAGTTTCCACTCCGGCAGCACCCGCAATAACGCCACAGTCCACACCACGCACCACCGCAGCATCAGCATCCGTAATCGGCTGGTCAATTTCAGTTGTGATTTCTACACCAGTGACAATATCCAAACCAGGCTTACAGGACATTTCTGATAGATCTATATCTCCATGCGGTTTAGTAATAGATGAGGAGATCCACTTTACGGAAGCAGTCGCCATCATCACCGCATCACAAAGCAGCACATCCACGCACCTGCGCAGCAGCACTCCTACAGATCCCACAGATCCCACAGTTCACAAGGTGATTACGCCGGATCATCCCTATGCCGGAAAGAAGAGGATTGCGCATCCAGACATCCGTGCAGTTCCAAGGACGACCGCCAGCAAGTTACTGAAAGCAACTAAAATCTGAAAGCTATGTGCCAGCACTGCATCATCATTTGCTGCAACGCACCGACCACTCATCAGTTTCACCACACTCGGCCCACCTACAGCCCACACAACAACCACCACCTCCACGACAACAGTGATATCAGCAGTTTCCACGCCGCCACCAGTTCGCACTTCATCCGTCATCATCTCTGCCACCACCAGCGCTTCAATGGACACATCCGTACCTTCCTCTAGTATCAGTATACCCGACCTGGGCATAATTAGTAGTGACATTTCGGCAGCGAAGGACCATCCACCACGTCCATCCCTTACGAGTCGGGATACCCAGACTTGCTGGGGAAATTTTACAGCGGATGTTTGTGGACTCTACTGCCGAGGTTGCAGCAGGATTTATAAATAGGTGTGCGGAAAACGGAATATTTATCATTATTATGTTTATTTTTTAAATCGTATTCTTCTTATTGTGACGTAGCAACTTTAACTTAGAAAAACTTTAACAATCATCTCCCAAAGGAGAAAATAACAATTTGATTGTCGAAAGAAAATTCAATTGCTAGAGGTCACCGGTTCTTAATGAATCCAATTTGTCGTAACTATAGGCGTGAGTGATGGGGGATGGGAGTAATAATATAAAAATTAAGTTTAAGTAAGAATTTTAATGAATGACTTCTCTCACCATTTGTTCACTGCTCCACAACGATTATCTATACAAATGGAACACGCAAAATACTGAATATATTACATAATGCCTTAAACACTACACATGCAAAAATCATCTTTTCATTTCACAGAATAAACCCAATGAAACAATTACCAGGATCTCCTGAGATCAAAGTTGAAAATAGAATATGACTGATCACAACCTTACCTATAAAATACCCGTAATCCTTATAACCACCCGGAGGGACGTTGGTCAAAGACAAAATATTCTTTAATATGGAAAATTCCCCATTTCCCCAGAATACTTCGCATACAATATAATGTCCTAAATACATTTTACAGATATGTAATTTCTTATCTAGGTCTAACAGATTAAATTTAAACAATTTCTTTTCTAATTTCTGACATAATATTTATGTGAAGTCCGGTAAGTATAAAGTTCTTTTATATTGAAATGTCCAAATACAGATTAAATTTAACACAATACCAGAAACAAATCCAGGAACATTTCTGACGGTTTCAGAAATGACATTACTAAAGCACCATGTCTCTGAAAAATCTCATACACTATCCAGGTAAACACCCCATGAACTGCTTCGTGTTAACATCCAAGTAAACACCCCATGAAACGGCCTCAGGTTAATATTCCAGGAACTGCTTCAGGTTAACACCCATGTCAACACCCATGAACTGCTTCAGGTTAACACCCAGGTAAACACCCCATGCACTGCTTCCGGTTAACACCCAGGTCAACACCCCATGAACTGCTTCAGGTTAACACCCAGGTAAACACCCCATGAACTGCTTCAGGTTAACACCCAGGTAAACACCCCAGAACTGTTCCTTCCATATATGCGCTCAAAGTCTGAACTGCCTCATCATCTGCCGTCAATTGACCCAACTACAGGCCAAATCTACCAACAGGATTCCACACTTAGATTCACGGAATCATTCCTTCCAAGTTGACTTGGCAGTTGGATATGAGTGAATGGCTATCTTAAACCATCCTTTAACCAAACACACAACTTTCTAGCGGTCCGGCCAATCAGAAGCGAACCTGAGTTCGCGTGCAAAAACAGCGCAAAATACATTTCATCTGCCTACGTGCCAACTTAAAGTTACCCTTAAAGTTATCCTGCCCTAACATATAAAAAAGATTTATAGAAAAACCTAACCATATCCCAAAACACAACCTGACTGAGACAAGTGATTTTGACACAGCAAATCACTCTGTCACATTATTATATATGTTTTTATAATTGACACCCAGTCCCTAAGCTGACCACGGTCATCCTACACAGCTGTGCAATATTCTTGCGTAGCTGTGTCTCACACAAAATAATCACTGCGGATCCCTGTGTTGTAAACACGTCGTGTGCGGCGTAAGTACACAACAGAGCGTAGCGAATATGTCATAATCCCGTCATGCAGTCTCAGCTATGCTGGGGCTGCCTGATGAACTAGTCTTTTTCACTTATTATTAATGATATTTCTCTTATTTTTTTTCTTCCCGCGTCAGTACGACGGGATGGATTGTGGGTTAGCGGAAGCTACTCATGCGGATCCGCAATAATGGGCCGCATTATTACCAATATACATATATGTATGTGCATCCCTTTATTTACCCGGGGTGCACACGTAATCTACATTGTTTCATCTGTGATATAGTGTGATCACATATAATATATTATATATTTCATAAGGCTGTGTAATTATGGTACATTGGAGTTTGGGTGTTCTCTGCGGAAATGTAATTATCCGCATCCGAGAGAACACCCATGCGAGCTATTGTTCGAGGTTAATTATTGAAATGAATAAAATTATGCATGCACCGAGAAAAAAAATCAAAATCAAACATATGCCTCCCTCCCAAACTCTTTCGTGCCCTATGTGCTCTTTCTTTTGAACACGTGTCGCTTGCCTCACTCTCCTCTCAGCTACATGCCTACTCGGGAAGTCTATAATTCCCGCCTAGCGTGCTCCCGTGCGTTCGATCCACGATGCGTTGATCATTTGTCACGGGTGTCAAACTAGGAGGGGGTGGTGTAGCACGGATCGACCGTATGGGTGTCGACCATCCCAGCTAAGCTGGGTATGGAACGGCTGTTTTGGATTCACTCCAAGCACGCCCCCTGGGTAAGATAGTATGCGTATATAAGCCCTATGAGAGAGGTTTTCGGTAAAAATGGCTGTCTGTTAAACACGTGGTGCGCATGCGCGCGCATCAGATATTCCCTGACAACATGTCTTGGAATAGGAAGCAAGTGCATGCTTATAGTGTACCGAATCGGTACTCGTAAATGTCTTAAACTATATCTTCCTCAGTATTCTGGGTATCAATCAGGACCGGAATGAAGCGAGGATTTCAGAACCGTTTAAATTGTTCAAATCGGCCTAGAAATGGCTGAGTTATCGTTGAAAATCCCGTTAAATTATATTCAAAATGTTTCACTTGACGTCGTAATCGCATGTATGTATAAATAAATAAGGCATGTGCTGTGCACGTGATGGCCACGTCACCACTTCTGGCTGCACACTGATTGGCTACTCCTCGGCCGCTGATTGGCTGAGGCGCCTGGCTCTGATGTCACAAGTAGTATAAAAGTGGTGAAAAATCAATAAAAAATCAGGAGCATCACCGGCGTGGAAGCCGGCCCGCGCGGGATGACTGGACCATCGGGATAAACGTGTGCAACTGCTAACCTGCGGTGATTCCAATATCATCCAATACCATTCTGATTTCAGCTCATCCACGGTGGTAAGGAGTCCTCAGCTTCCACAGTTTTTGTACACCCCCAGACGGCCATCCGGGGTGGGGGGAGGGTGTGTGTGTAATAAACTAACTTAAAGTAATAACCTCCTGCATCCGGATCTTTCTAAGGGAATCTTTCCATCGGAGGGCCATGCGGGCCCAGATGTAATTCTCTGGAATGTAGAGCTGATGGTGATTCTTGGCGGATGACTCGCTGGACCTGCATGTCGTGTCTGATTTAATTAACTTTTCGACCAGTCTGGGTGAACTTTGCCCGGTGCGCCGCAGGAGCTATGCGATGCACTCCGCACCATGTGCCAGTTATTGTACATGCATAATAATATATATATATAATTATAAAAATGTGGTCATAAGACCGGTAAGGTACCTATTCGTCATCAGTACCATATACAGAAATAATTATATGTTCAATAATATAGCTACTTGAGTACCTATTGGTCGTCCGTACAGTACAAGTTCACAAGTTACTGAGATTGAGGCGCTAACAGTAGTAGTAACTAAGCAGTGCGAGATGGCAAGATCTCTACGGCTGGACAAAATTTACACAGGAAGATATCTGCAGGCAGGTATCCGCAGGCAGGTCTCCAAAAGCTGATTTCTCCAGGTAGGTCGGATATGGTACGCTCTCAGGACAGGTAACAGAACAGTTCAGGAGATGTCCATTAGATAGTCTCTTCGTTGCTACATAATTTAAACAGTAGTTGTAAAGTTTTCCATCCCGCGATGGTAGTATGAAAGGTTGAAGTTGCCCACTAACAGAGAGGGCTAATATATATATGCATATTATATATGCATGCATGACTTCACGCCGCTTGATGTCCGTGCGTGGCGGGAAACAGCACACGTGTTCAGTTATCTAAAAGTCCAGTTTGAGGTGTAGAACATTACATACAGATTTAGGCGACAAGATTAGGAATTTTGTGTTCATGGCCATGGTTTATTTGTACAGTGAGAATTAGCTCTTGATTGTGAACCGCTATGGCAAGACGAAGGTTAAGTGATCGTGTGAAATGGCAAATCATAGGCATGCATACCACTGGTATGTCATGCAGAGAGATTGGCAGACAGCTGAACATTAACCATACTGTAATCAGTCGTTTGATTGCAAAACATGGGCAAACTAACGAGGTGAAGGACAGGCCTAGATCTGGAAGACCGAAGAAGACTACTGCCCGTGATGATCGAGCCCTAGTACGCCTTGTTAGGAGATCTCCATTCACCAACAGCAGAGTGCTCAGCCAGCAATGGGAAACGCGCAATAGAGTGTCAATGTCTACCGTCAAAAGGAGACTGTATGCTGCTGGCATGAAAGCTAGGAGACCTGTCAGACGTCCTCTCCTCACTGCACACCACAAAGAGGAGCGTCTGAGGTGGTGCAACGAAAGAAGACACTGGAACATGAGATCCGTTATGATATGGGGGTGCATCTCATTTGATTGTAAGCTGGATCTGTTGACTGTACCTGGAACACTAAATGGACAAAGATATCAAGATTCCATACTGGATAGAGTTGTGGTCCCTCATTTTGTAAATCATGCACCTGGAACCCACCCTATATTCATGGATGACAACGCCCGACCACATCGTGCTAGAGCTGTGCATGAATACCTCCGCCAGAATGCCATCGAAACCCTACCATGGCCAGCAAGGAGCCCTGACATGAACCCTATTGAGCATATCTGGGACATTCTGGGAAACATGGTGAGAAGGAGGGATCCTCCTGTGCAGAACCTACAGGAATTAACAGACGCACTCCATCTTGAATGGCAACGAATACCACAATGGCGTATCAGTCGGTTGGTGACCAGCATGAGACGTCGTGTCCAGGCCGTCATCCAGGCACAAGGTGGATATACCCGGTATTAATAATGACAGTCTCAAACTCGTGCACAGATGTTAAACTTCGTTTTCAGCCACCATTAATGACAATCTAGCCACGTGTGTCAACTGTAGGGCAATAGTTGTCAGTTGTGTCAACGTAACCATATTCAGGCCTCGTTTTCAAGTTCAAACAAAAACATACAGTGTTTACCCACCATCATAATCAGCATTCCTCTAGTTGCATTATTACCTCTTGCACTAAGATGGATGGGTACATAAATGTTTATGCTATTGCTTTCTTCAAAGCACATGAATATACCCTCGCATGTGCATAAAAATAGGGTGGTGCTTAACTTTTGCACAGGTGTATATATATATATATATATATATATATATATATATATATATATATATATATATATATATATATATATATAAAATGTAAACCCGGCCTGCAGTACATCTCTGGGCATTCTCTCAAATGTAACCATAATGACAGGCAAACGTTAGTTCGCCGACACATGGGACGGGATGCAGATCTCCATTCAACTCTGTACAGTGACTGGGTGCGGTCTTGGAACCCACCACGCCCTCACGGGAAGGTCACCAATGATGGATATCTGCCTCTTACTCCCCTCCATAAAATACATATGCACTTTTCAAATTGATTATGTGAGTGGTAACTTGTCCTAGTGATGCTGTATGTGGTTGTGGGATGATATGTAACCGGATCGTAATGTGATTCTGAAGCTGTCGCTCCATAACATGTTCGCACGTTGCCTTTCTGAGGGAGATGATCTGCAGGATGATCTTCGGGAAATCGAGCATCTTCGCCAGTCAGACTCATGCGTCAAAAGATAGGTAGAAATCCCTGCCACTTGTGGCCCAAGCTTGGAAGCAAATCTAACAAATAAATGGTAGGTTATAATTAAGCAGAAGGCCTGCATAAATAAAGCGGCAACTACCAATACAGTATCTTGGACCTACATAAGATGACGTACTTTGAATTCTTCGTGAATCATCCACACCATCTTCACGTAATACAGCTTGCATCAGATTAATTACAATTTCACTAGGTTGACACACACTACACTTAGCTTTTGTTTGAACAAGAGAGTGAACCTTTTTGCCAGCTCTCTTCCTCTGCTTCAGCATTGAAGGCATTTTCCTGTGATGGAGGCCTGCGTGAGGCACTTTCCTCTCACAACAATACTATTTTTGTTAGGGGTTTATGGTTTATATTGAACTACATAAGTAGCCTCGTTAGTGCGCTCCCTTGCAGGGATACCTCATGGATATAACAGATCAGTGAGGTACCTCTGACGAGCCCATGTTAACAAGATACCAACTTAGTTCTATGTTCTGTATATTTTCTCTCATCTACTAGCAAACGAGTACCATTGTTTGTATAGTATTTATATTTTTGATTAATTATCATGTCCAGACTCCTAAATTAAGTTATGGACCATCATACCGATGACGCTAATAGTTGGGATGAGACCATGAGGTTCAATCTCAGCGGCAATGGTCGCACAGCCCCACTGGAACATTATCATTCCACCATCTCTGGAAGCCGGTCTTTGTACTTTTCGGAAAGTCATGATACAGGATCCGTTACCCCGAGAACCATAGCTAACTAGCCCTCCCACGCATCCTATACATGGGGTGCCACGGAGTGGAGCAACATGATGGACCAGCACATACCCCTGTGAGGTACAAGTGGCACCCGATGTGGGACTCGAACGAGAAGTGAACCCAGGCCAACACTCAACTCACATGGGTTACAGTCTCCTTAATCAGACAGTCAGCACTCCTTGGATTTGGAAGTAGCATCATATGATGGGAAAGAATGCATGCGTGCTCACCGACTATGCTAGAAATTTCCCCGGTGCAGAACAACTGGCACCATTTTTACATGAGTATTCGATGATCAGCGAGTAGACATTCCGCGATGCCTCGCAGGCGGGTACTCAATACATCACTTAGTCAGATATCCATGATAGGCACCCAACACCTTTGCCAGATCGTGGTCGACCACGACAAAAATCCCTACTTGGGCATACTAATTCTTCACGACCATTATGTTCACCAACGTCATCACAGGGTGACCAATGGCCTGCACCTCATACACCATGTCCCGCATCTCCTCCAATACAAACGTCATCACCGTACTATCCCTCAGTACCGCAATATGAATCGGGAGATGCGGCACCTTCCTTTCAACAATATTCCAGAAGAACTACATCACACGGCATGCACCCCCCCCCCCCGTCAGTTTCCTGGATCACTTCCATACAAGGAACACCCATCACAACAGCCGATAGAACGTTCACATTGTATACACAGTACGCCTCCACTAGTCTATAGACCAACACCCATCTATGGACCCTCATCATGGCAGTATTCGGTGGAACCAACATTTCGCACTCAACATTGTCATCGGGAATCACCAGCATGGACGCGGTATCAGCGAGAACATCAGCAGGAACAACCACCAACACCACTACCAACACACAGACCAGCATCCGCATTCACGACATTCTCCCCAGCACCACCACCTGGATTCGCGCCCATAACACCATATCATGGCCATGGCTGGATCATTCTCCCTCATGAATTTAGTGGGGAGAATGATTGACCTAATTAAAAGTGCCAATTTGAAATTATTAGTCATACAAACTGGTGGCCGGATCAGTAAATGGGAGAGTATCTGGCCACAAAACTGTCGGAAAAAGCACGCCATGTCCTGCCAGATTTGGGAGCAGACTCCAGGTCAACATACACAGAACTTGAAAGCACATTGTCAGAAAGATTCCGCTTGGTGAAACGAGTCATCTTCAGCTAAAAAAACTTGTGTAGACGAACCAGGGAGATCCATATCAGCAATCGACCCACACACCACACAAGCAGACACCCCATCAGTCAAAATCACACGCCTAGAGGAAGAGGGCGTGGCCACTAACAGCTGGGGGGGGGTGCACATCAACCCCACCCAGGATGCGGGAACCAGTACAATAACAACAATCGACAGAACATGCACGATAGGTTATAAGAGATAATGAAACAGATCTCCGCACTCACCAACTTAGTCACCACGCTTAGCACCACAGTCGCCACATAACCGACAACATGACCAGCAATAAGTATGGTACCGCCTACACAGCCACCAAACACATGTTTTGGATGTGGTCAGCCAGGCCACTGGAAGGAGCAATGTCCAAATCGATGTTGGCAACACTACAACTCACACTTCCACGACAGTACACAATCATGCATACCCGGCTTCATATTTGTCGGTACCAACGATGCACACTACATCCAGGCACTGGCATCTCCCTCTGTGAGAGGTTGTGACCCCGCAACCTCCGTATCTCACAAACCTTCTTTCCTATGTAAAACGGCAGTGGTTGGTTGTAGAACCTCCACTGAAACAACGTTTATTCAAGCACCAAGACCCACTGCCAAAGCACTTAACACCCGCTGCCCCTTGGTGGTATGCAATTCACACGTCCTCACAGCATCACCTACTGCATCCAGCAGCAGTACTTGTGACACGTACTGCAATAAGCATTTGGCATCATGGATCTGCAAGAAGCATCATCTTAAGAATGGCAAACCCCAGTGCCATCACTGCTTCTTTTGATCTTTTGCGCATCTACTAAACATCCAATGATGCATTGCAAAAAGTGGCTCACACAGGTAGCCCTTACCCGTGACCACACCAGTCCTGTCCAGACTGATGAATACACAAATTGATGGTACACCACACTAGCATCAACACTACCACCATTGCTACCCCAGCTCCGTTATCGCCACAGTAGCAGCGACGACGGGTTGGCCCCTTTCTCACTCAGCCACCTATTGCACTCACGGAAGCTATTAAAAACAGACATACTACATACAGAATGATACTGCACCAAAAGTAATTCCTCAGGCAGTATCATTAGAAACTCTTCCACAGGCACACTGCAAAATGATATATAAATGTGCTTGTCTGTTTAGTGGCGTTTCAACCAGTGCCACTGTTGATACTGGAGCTTCCATCACCGTTTTCAACAAGCACTTATATGAGAGCATCCCACCTCATAAAGTCACCCCTTAGGCCTACAAACATATTTTTACAAACAGCTATCGGGGCCGACGTTCCTGTGACTGGTATGGTAAATCCTGTAAGACAGATAGGGGAAATGCAATTCATACAGTGAGTTGTCATTGCCTCTATTCAAAACGATGCCTTGCTTGGTTCTGCCTTCCTCAGTGCCAGCGAAGCCATCATACATTGCAAACAACAGGAACTAGACATACATAGGCGACCCATACCCATTGGGCCGGATCATCTCTGTACAATACATGTGCGGTGACTTTGGCATCTATGGCCACAGTTGAGCCAGGACAAGAGGAAATTTTATGGGCCACTGTACCACAGTTAGGAAACAGTACACACACCCACCCACCCACCCACCCACCCACCCACCCACCCACCCACACACACACACACACACACACACCCCACCCACCCACATACCCGCACACACACACACCCACAACCCACACACACACACATACACACACACACACACACACACACACACACACACACACACACACACACACACACACACACACACACACACACACACACACACACACACACACACACACACACACACACACACACACACACACACACACAAACACACACACACACACACACACACACACACACACACACACACACACACACACACACACACACACACACACACACACACACACACACACACACACACACACACACACACACACACACACACACACACACACACACACACACATACACAACCCTGATTACATGATCGCCTCACAGTGGCACATCACTAGGTGAGTGACATGTTGTGGACAGGCATTATAGGGCCTTCAGCATCCCCCTGGGCCAGTCTCATTGTACTAGCAGGCAAAAAGGATGGATCTTTGCGGTTTTGTATAGACTACCGCCACCTTAATGATCTCAGCATCAAGGACGCATATCCGTTAACCCTGATAGATTAGTCCGGAGCCAAGTGGTTTTGTACCCTTGACTTAGCTAGTGGGTACTGGCAGGTATCCATGGATGAGGCTGACATGGAGAAGACCACATTTGTTTGTGGAGACTGTCTTTTCCAGTTCCACAAGATGCCCTACTGCTTGTCCATCACTCCTGGAATGTTCGAGCATCTCATTGAGCAGGTATTAAACACCATGCAATGGGAGATCTGTTTCTGTTACATTGACGATGTAATCGTCTTTGGGTCTTCGTTTGAGCAGACTCTGTCCAACTTGGACAGGATCTTAATGCGGTTTCATACCACCAACCTCAAGCTCAAACCCAAGAAGTGTAAACTTTTCAGACAGAGCGTCGAGTTCCTGGGACACGTCATATCCGGCGATGCAGTAGCTACTCGACCTTCCAAGACTAAAGCAGTAGCAGCGTGGCAAAGCCCCACTTCAGTCATGGACACCCGGAGTTTCCTTGGTCTCTGCCAGTACTATCATTGATACATCTATCACTTTAGTGAGATTGCATCACCATTATTCAGGATCACCGAAAAGGATCGACCATTCGAGTGGACGAGTGAGTGTGAAGATTCCTTCAGGGCGCCGAAGGAACATTTGACAACTGAACCAATTCTTGCTCATCCTGACCGTAACCTCGATTTCATCTTAGACACTGATGCATCTGCTTATGCAATAGGTGCAATTCTATCTCAGGTCACAGAAGATGGAACAGAGTGGGTACTGGGTTATGGGTCACATACTCTAAACAAAACAGAGAAACATTACGCGACCACTAAGAAGGAATTGTTAGCTGCGGTGTATTTTGTCAAATATTACAAACACTTTCTGTATGGGCGCCCATTTACCCTGCGTACAGACCACGCCTCACTACACTGCCTCAGAAACATAAAAAATATGGAGGGCCAGGTAGCGAAGTGGCAGGAATCCCTGCAGGCCTTTAACTTCAATGCTGTTCATAGACCCGGCAAACTGCATGGAAATGCCGATGCCTTGAGCAGAATCGGGCTCGAGTATGAACAAGAAGTGGCCACCACCATGACACATGCAACATAGCCATCTCCCGTGTTCCCCGATTTGTAGTGCACAGAGTGGAATCCAGAGACAGTCACTCATGAACAAGCAACAGACGCGGAAACACGGAACATATACACGTGGATCCAGGAGTGGGTACGTCTTCCTAAGGAATCTGTTACCCCACTTTCCAGGACGCCCAAATATTACTATCAAACGTTTGGAGAGCGTCATATCCAAGCTGACGTCCTCTAGATTAATAACTGGATAGTGATTCTTGAGCGGTATCGTGTGATAATTCTTCAACAATTCCACGACAATGCTGGACACTTGGCCATAGAAAGAACAGTGGACCGCATCAAACAGAGATTCCAATGGATCGGGATACACGATAGTGTGAAGGGATGGGTCGCCAAATGTGTCCACTGCCAAAGACACGCTGTTGGCCTGCACCATTACAGGTTAAAATTATTGGTGCACCATGGGTGGGAGTGCCTATTGATGTGCTCGGACCTTTGAATATGACGGATGAAGGAAACAAGTACATCCTCGTATTACAAGATTATTTTACGAAGTGGGTAGAAGCATTTGCTCTGCTGGACCATGATGCATCCACAGTAGCGGAGGTCCTGATTAGCAATGTGTTCTGCCACTTCTGTATGCTCGATGAATTGAGGTCCAACCAAGGAAGTAATTTTGAGAGCCGGCTGATCTCTGAGCTCTGCAAATTATTCCATATGGTCAAAACACGCACGATGCCCTATCATCTGCAAAGTGATGGAATGGTAGAGAGATTCAATCGAACCCTTGCTGAGATGCTGACTAAGGAAACACACCTTGATTGTCGCGATTGGTATCTGTGACTTCCATATGTCCTCATGGCGTACGACACTTGGACATTCCAGCATGGGTTATACCCCTGCTTAGTTAATTTTAGGCCGTCAGTTAGCTTTACCCCTGGATTTGGCCATGGCCAAGATTCCAGGAGCGAAAAATTCACCATCTCTCTATGTAGAGCTCATGCGGCAATGGATGGAACAGTCCCATGAGCTAGTGAGAGCAACTTTATCCACTGCACACCAACATCAGAAAACGCGGCATGACCGGCGGATGCATGGAGACCCATATGAGGCAGGAAAAATGATTTGGGTTCACGATTCACAATCACGACTTCCCTACCACAGAACACCACCATCATCAGCATGAACCAACATTTTCCACAAATACCCCCTTATCTGGTGAACGGAAAACCGATCATATGGAAAGGAGTAACGATAACCTGACTTTCCACAAGTAGCTTCAGCAACCACATCCAAAACACAGCCAGCCAACTCCAGCACTCCAGCAACCACTACCACAGCACCGGCAGCACCTGCAAGAACAGCACCAGCAGCACCTGCAGCATCTGTATTGACACCAACTGCAACATCCGCACTGGCAGCACTCGCAGTGACAACACCGGCAACACTCAGCACAACAACACCACCATATGCATCCGTGATAGGACAACCAATTTCGGTAGTGATAACAACTCCTGTGAAAATTCATGATCCAGTCTTATAGGACATTTCAGACAAATCAATATCTTCGCTCAGTTTAGTTATCGACGAGGAGATAAGTCTCATGGAAGCCACCATCACCACTTCAGCACAGCATACTAGCACTTCGACACCCATGTGCAGCACCATCATTCCAATAGATTCTGCCATCAGAAAAGCTAGCACGCTGGACAGACCATACTCAGGGAAACGACGCATAGCTCACCAACCCGAGATCTGAGCACTACCCAGAACATCTGCACGTAGACTTATTCAGGCTGTAAAAATTAGGAAAATATCAACAACTACTGGAGCAACACCATCACGCAGCATCTCCACATCATTCAGCTGCCCTCAAGCAAGCACCTCTCCCGCCACCGCCACCACCACCTTGATGACAGCAACTTCGGAACCAGCAACCATCAGGACTTCACCCATCATCGTCATCACAGCCACTAGTGCATCCACTAACTTATCTGCAGCTTCATCAGACCTGAGCACAAAGCACATTATTAACATAGATAACGTAATATCAGCACCAGAAGACCACCCGTCACGGCCGTCTAGTATGAGTCGTGGAACTCAAACTCGCTGGGGCAACTTTTCAGCAGACGTTTGTGGGCATTATTGTCGTGGATGCAGCAGAATGTGTGACTAGGTGTGTGGAAAATCGAATTATTATATTTTTATTTTTGAAATACTTTTCTTCTTATTATAGATATATTTTTTAATTGAAACCCTGCCCCTTGGCTGACTATGGTCATCCAACACAGCTACGCAAATTATTGCATAGCCGTGTCTCACCAAAATAATCGCTGCGGATTCCTATGTTGTAAACACACCGAGTGCAGTGTAAGAACACAACACACCGCAGAGAATATGTCTTTATTCCAGTCATGCCATCCCAGCTATTGCTGGGGCTGCCTGATGAACCAGTTTATTATTATTATTATTATTATTATTATTATTATTATTATTATTATTATTATTATTATTATTATATACTATTTTTCTTATTATTTTTATTCTCGTGTTAGAATGACAAAATGAATTTGGGATGGCGAGAGCTGTCCATGCGAACCCACCAATATGGGCCACACCGTATGCATACCTTCATATAATCGGTATGCATACGCAATTAATATTATATTTCTTAGTGTAATATGTCATAGTTCATTACTTTGTATTTTCATATATTATATACTTTTATATATATATATATATATATATATATATATACATCTTAATTCAGGTACGTTGGAGCTTGGGCGTTCTCGGCGGAAATTTAATTATCCATCGCCAAGAGAACGACCATGTGCGCTATTGTTTTAGCTGAATCATGGTATTAAAATAATAAAAAGAGCACGCACCGCAAAATGAAAAAAAAGAAAAAAGAGAAAAGGCCTGGAATCAAAACTAAAAGTATGCCTCCCTCCCAAACTCTTTCGCACCTCTTTGTGCTCTTCTCTGATTAAACTATGCATCTCTCGCATCACCACTCCTCTCGGCTACGTGCCTACTTGAAAAGTCTATGATTCACGCCTAGCATGCTCCCATGCTTTCGATCTGCGATGCGTTATCAGTTGTCATGGGTGTCAAACTAGGAGGGAGTGGTGTAGCGCGGATCGGACGGACGAGTACGAACCATCCCAGCTCGGCTGGGTACCGAACGACCGCTCCGGGTACAATCCAAGCACGCCCCCCTGGGTAGGATAGTACACATGTTTAAAGCCATATGAGAGAGGTTTTCTATAAAACGGCTAAGTCAATGAGATCATGTAATGCGCATGCGCACGCATCAAAGCTTCCCTGACAACACGTGTCAGCGTTGGGAGAGAATGCGTACTTAAAGTGTATCGAGTTGGTGCACTTGATTTCTTATATCACTCCCTTATAGTCGTGCTTTGCACCAATCAGGACCGGAATGAGACGAGGATTCCAAATCTGTTTATCTTTTTAAAATTGGAGTTATCCTTAAATAGCTCATTGAAATTATTTTCAAAATATTACTGGGACGTCGTAACTGCACGTACGTATTAAATGAATGGGGAATGTACCTATTACGTGATAGCATCGCCACCCCTTCTAGCTGTGTGCTGCTTGGCTATGGGTCGCCAGCTGATTGGCTGGGCGTCCTGCCTCTGATGTCACGAGTAGTATAAAACGAGCAAAAAATCAAGAATTGAGACCACACTTCGGTGAGAGAGAGCAAGTCGTAGGTTGTGTGGGCAGAGCAGTGCTAGAGGTGGCCAACTGCTTACTGACTGTGGCTCCCTGTTAGCCACATCAGTGCCTTTCGGAATTCAGTTCTCCTACGCTGGTCAGCAATCGACAGCAACAATCACATAGTTTTTGTAAGCCCTCGGACTGCCATCTGGGGGAAACTAAATAAATAGAAGAGCCTTCCTCACGAGCAACACTTCAGAGGAGCCTTCGTGGCTCAGATGTAATCTCTACAGCATGTAGAACAAGTGGTGATTCTTGGTGGATAACTCATCAGATCTTCCGGACCACACTAAAAGGTGGTATTCAAACGTCCGCGCAGAATGTCGTGTGTTTAAATAACTTTTAGGCAGTCTTGTGGGACTCTGCATGGTACACCATAAGGGCTATGCGATGTATCATGTACGGTGTACCCAGTTATGTACATGCATTGTTTAATTACAACTATAGCCCTCTATGTTACAGGCAACTTTCAAGCTACCATTAGCGGACGGACACTTTTTAACATACTGTTTAAATTATTATGTTAGTTATGATGACTATCTAGTGGACATCCATCTACAGTCATTCTTCTTCACCATCCTGAGAGTGAGCCACATCAACAGTTCGCCTCCAGAGATTCCCCAGCAATTTCAGTTCCTCATCTGTAACGCAGCATCTACACTGATTTATGAATTCTTTCCATACCATTGACCAATAGGTACTCAAGTAGCTATACTATTGTACTATTATATTTATTCATTCATTCCGTTATAGGTACTGATGACTAATAGGTACCTCCCCGGTCGTCTGAGACCGCATTTTATTGTTTATATCTTTTTACTCTATGTATTATCCTTATTTTTGTGTTTAACTAACGAGCACTGCAAGGTCCTATGACCTAATATACTGTTAGCACTGTGGTAGTTAGTTACGTATATGGCAAGCAGCCATCCTAGTTATTGTGTTTTGTTTATAATAAAAAAACCCTCTAGGGCCACAGTACGCTAGGCTATACTATACAGCAACATTATATCCGCATCACTTTTCCCCAGCATCAATTTTACACTGAGGTCACTGTTCATGCTCACATTGCTCGAGCGCGACACGTGATAGACTAAACCTGGCTATTCTAGCTCGATAGGATAGGTTTTAATTATTTAGGGACAATCTCTCTGTAAGGGACATTTGTGTACGCCTCTTTTCCAGCTGTAGCGGATATGTAACACCGCACATTAGCTGGATTGTGTAAGATTGGCCAAATACCTTAGGGCCTCTTATTATATTGAGTGATTGTCTCTTTCTACACTCCTCCAGCCGCATGGCTTAATAATTGTCTGGAACTCCCATCGACACGTTGGCATGATCCGACTCTGGGAAACTATTGGGGTTTCTGAGCGGTGAGGACCAAAGTGTCGATTTTGCATACACCACCCTCTGTAGCTTAGATAACCACGCCAAAGTAGGAAGCACTGCGAAACACTATATATATACCTGTGCAAAAGTTAAGCACCACCCTATTTTTACGCACATGCGAGGGTATATTCATGTGCTATGAAGAAAGCAATAGCATAAACATTTATGTACCCATCCATCTTAGTGCAAGAGGTAATAATGCAACTAGAGGAATGCTGATTATGATGGTGGGGAAACACTGTATGTTTTTGTTTGAACTTGAAAACGAGGCCTGAATATGGTTACGTTGACACAACTGACAACTATTGCCCTACAGTTGACACACGTGGCTAGATTGTCATTAATGGTGTCTGAAAACGAAGTTTAACATCTGTGCACGAGTTTGAGACTGTCATTATTAATACCGGGTATATCCACCTTGTGCCTGGATGACGGCCTGGACACGACGTCTCATGCTGGTCACCAACCGACTGATACGCCATTGTGGTATTCGTTGCCATTCAAGATGGAGTGCGTCTGTTAATTCCTGTAGGTTCTGCACAGGAGGATCCCTCCTTCTCACCATGTTTCCCAGAATGTCCCAGATATGCTCAATAGGGTTCGTGTCAGGGCTCCTTGCTGGCCATGGTAGGGTTTCGATGGCATTCTGGCGGAGGTATTCATGTACAGCTCTAGCACGATGTGGTCGGGCGTTGTCATCCATGAATATAGGGTGGGTTCCAGGTGCATGATTTACAAAATGAGGGACCACAACTCTATCCAGTATGGAATCTTGATATCTTTGTCCATTTAGTGTTCCAGGTACAGTCAACAGATCCAGCTTACAATCAAATGAGATGCACCCCCATATCATAACGGAACCTCCACCAAATGGAACTTCTTCCATGATGTTACGTTGGTCGTACGCCGTGCGTCTGGACCTCCATACACGAGTTCGACCATCTGTGGCATGAAGCAGGAACCTACTTTCATCGGACCAGTGTACCCGCCTCCAGGATCTCATGTTCCAGTGTCTTCTTTCGTTGCACCACCTCAGAAGCTCCTCTTTGTGGTGTGCAGTGAGGAGAGGACGTCTGACAGGTCTCCTAGCTTTCATGCCAGCAGCATACAGTCTCCTTTTGACGGTAGACATTGACACTCTATTGCGCGTTTCCCATTGCTGGCTGAGCACTCTGCTGTTGGTGAATGGAGATCTCCTAACAAGGCGTACTAGGGCTCGATCATCACGGGCAGTAGTCTTCTTCGGTCTTCCAGATCTAGGCCTGTCCTTCACCTCGTTAGTTTGCCCATGTTTTGCAATCAAACGACTGATTACAGTATGGTTAATGTTCAGCTGTCTGCCAATCTCTCTGCATGACATACCAGTGGTATGCATGCCTATGATTTGCCATTTCACACGATCACTTAACCTTCGTCTTGCCATAGTGGTTCACAATCAAGAGCTAATTCTCTCTGTACAAATAAACCACGGTCATGAACACAAAATTCCTAATCTTGTTGCCTAAATCTGTATGTAATGTTCTACACCTCAAACTGGACTTTTACATAACTGAACACGTGTGCTGTTTCCCGCCACGCACGGACATCAAGCGGCGTGAAGTCATGCATGCATGTGCATTTCGTACTTGGAATTATGTCAGCTAACGCGGGGACAAAAAGTATGGCAGCCTAGTTGTACCATCATGTTTCTACGTTCTATTGTTTTTGCTGGTGCTTAACTTTTGCACAGGTGTATATATATATATATATATATATATATATATATATATATATATATATATATATATATATATATATATATATATATATATATATATATATATATATATATATATATATATATATATATATATATATATATATATATATATATATATATATATATATATATATATATATATATATATTATGTAAGACTGGCCTGCAGTGCATCTCTGGGCATTCTGAAACTTAACCCGCATGACAGGCAAACGTTAGTTCCCCAACACACGGGTGATGGATGGGATGCAGATCTCCATCCAACTCTGTACAGTGATGGGGTGCGGTCTTGGAACCCACCACACCCTCATGGGAAGGTCACTAAAGATGCATATCTGCCTCTTACTCCCCACCATAAAATACTTATGCGCTTTTCAAATTGCTTATGTGAGTGGTAACTTGTCCTAGTGATGGTGTATGTGGTTGTGGGGTGATATGTAACCAGATCGTTATGTGCTTCTAAGCTGTCACTCCGTAACATGTCCGCACGCTGCCTTTGTGAGGGAGATGCTCTGTAGGGTGACCTTCGGGAAACCGAGCATTTTTGCCAGTCAGACTCATGTGTCAAACGGTAGGTAAAAATCCCTGCCACTTGCGGCCAAAGCGTGGAAGCGAATCTAACAACTAAATGGTAGGTTAGAATTTAGCAGAAGGCCTGCATAAATGGCATTTTGGACCTACATAAGATGACGGCCTTTGAATTCTTCGGAAATCATCCACCCCATCTTCACGTAATACAGCGCACATCACATTAATTATAATTTCACTAGGTTGACACACACTACACTTAGCTTTTGTTTGAACCTATTACAAAACCAGAGTTGCCATTTTTGCCAGCTCTCTTCTTCCGCTTCGGCATTGAAGGCATTTTCCTGTGACGTAGTCCCACGCAGGGCACTTTCCTCTCGCAACAATAATATTTTTGTTAGGAGTATATGGTTTATATTAAACTACATAAGTAGCCTCGTTAGGATGCTCCCTTGCAGGGATACCTCGCGTATATACATGGATCGGTGAGGTAGCTCGGACAAGCCCACGTAAACAAGACACCAACTTAGTTCTATGTATTGTATATTTTCTCTCATCTACTAACAAACGAGTACCATTGTTTGCATAGTATTTACATTTTTGATTAATTATCATGTCCAGACTCCTTATATTAAGTTATGGACCGTCATACAGATGACACAAATGGTTGGGATGAGACCATGAGGTTCAATCTCGGCAAGTTATCAATCCACTGGCTCTAGAAGCCGGTCTTTGTACTTTTTGGAGAGTCATGATACGGGATCCATTACCCCAAGAACCGTAGCTAACCAGCCCTCCTGCGCATCCTGTAAATGTGGTGCAATGGAGTGGAGCAACATGACGAACCAGCACGTGGCCCTGCGAGCTACAATTGGTTATAGGAAGAATGAAAGAACTGCCGACCATATTATGTCTTTGAAATCAATTAGGACTATGGACAAATATGTAAACGCTGATACTAGGAAATTTCTTTGCTGTTTTGTGGATTTCAAGCCATCCTTTGACAGAGTCTCTGTGGCCTGGCTCACGCACGGGTTTGTGTACCCACACATGTAGCCTATACACATGAAGGTGGTTGTTGCAGTGTACGCTTAACGTTTGTTGTAATAAACCGTGTTTAAAATAACTAAATAAAACTGTCATTAAGAAAAGTTAACTGAAACGTAAAAAATAGAATTTGTGGAAATAATTGCCACGCATCATATCGCTTGTCAGAGTTGTGACTTAGGCAGCTTTGTCAGAAATGTCACAAATTTGACCCACTGTCGGACAGACCGATCGACAACTCAAAAATAGGCCTACATGATACAAATCTAATTCCAATTTGACATAGCCGAATTCATTGGTGCAGAAATCACTGTATACGACAACATTGTTTACATTATACTACAGACACGAAACCGATGTGTATAGGCCTTCAGTATTTACCCACTGATATACTGATATAACTACTGCCGCTACTACTACTACTACTACTACTACTACTACTACTACTACTACTACTACTACTACTACTACTACTACTACTACTACTGCTGCTGCTACTATCCTCTGGATGGTGGGGCAGTCGGTAGGCTCAAACACTAGGCGAACTGGTGTCATAGAATAGCTGGTTCGAACCTCGTTCAGGTCGAAAATTTAAAAATGTAAAAATTACATTCCAATATCGACTGTGCTATATCCTAGTGCCAGTGCGTCGTCAATGACAGGGTTCCTTGAACTAATGCTTGACAATGATAAACACTGCTGCTGCTGCTGCTGCTGCTGCTGCTGCTGCTGCTGCTGCTGCTGCTGCTGCTACTACTACTACTACTACTACTACTACTAACTATTTATATTTTTTAAGTAAAAAAAGTTCAACATGCTAGACGTTTCCAGATTTATCGTGACCGATCAAAATCAATATCCAACAAATTATTTACATACACTGATTTATCGTTTGTGACAGATCGGCGTCGTCAAATCGGGCCTAAATCGTAGCATGTATTTCCGATTTTTTAAATCCCACTAATCTCACGTTGTAACTAAAACAAGCAAAGGACATGATGGGCTGAAAATATATGAGCATATTGGGACATATTCAACATGATAAGCTAAACTCGTCTTTTTTTAATCCCATGTATGACTTGATAGTGTGCTAAATATATGTATTAAATATATGATTTTAATATCGGTGTTAAACATTTAATACATCCTCTGGATGTGTATTAAAATGTATGTATGTGTTAAGGACTTAGGTCCAGACTTAAATGCTGATACTCTATTGAACACACCTAAAATTTAAGACCATGTTTAAGCCGGTATTAGGGATTAGGTTCCAACTTAAAAGTTAATACACTTTCGAATAACCGGCCCATAGAAACAAACTAATGTATAAATTATTACATGCTGGTATTGATGCAATTTACTAACTGTCATTGTATGCAGTCAAAGTGAATGATGGTACAGCAATGACCTTTGGCGCTCATTTGGTTTCAAACAACATTGCGTACATAGTCCACTTTTATTTCAATATGTACCCAGGTGATTCGCCAGATATCTTTGATAGAACATGCGATTATATACCGTTGAATAACATCACTATTAATTGTCTTCTGTTTGCTGACAACCTTGCGATATTGTCACAGTGACACTCTCACAGTGGTCTGCAAAATGCGCTAATCGAACTTACCGTCAATTTAAATAAGACCAACATAATAATTTTCAATTAAAGTGGGCATTTACTAAATAAATTCATGCATCACCTTATATACATGTGTGCACCAATTGAGGTTGTAAAATCCTATTGTTCATTTTTTTCTCTTAAATACATGAGAATCCAATTAATATCATAGGAATGTCGAGATATCTAGGTCAAATATGTCAAATTTTACCACAAGGTTATTTCAAGGTCATGAGGTTAGCAAGTCCGATAAAATGTCCTTTAGTTCAATAATACAAAACCAAGCTAAATTTGGAAAATTTTGCTTTAAATTGTCTGGCTTCAAAATGACTGAAGTTTAATGACATTTGTGACCCAATGATAAATAAACTCACAAATTAGCTTATATACAAGGCTAATTTATAAACAATTACTAATTGGTTTGACGAATGGCCCCCATATCATAGGAATGTCGAGTTATCTAGGTCAAATATGTCAAATTTGACCCTAAGGTTATTTCAAGGTCATGACCTAGAAAGTATGGGAAATCTAGAGGTTACAAAGCTCAACAGTCTATGATGTTTGGACGAGCAGGTCAACCCAGGTCAAAATTTGACCTCAATGACCTCAAAAGCCTGTTAATGATAAGTATCAAATTTGTTGATGACTGGATCAGAAGTTTCAAGTTAACAGAAAATCGCCCAAAGTGGTGTAAATTAAATGGCTCGAATGTTTAGTATCAATGGATCAAGAATTACAGGGACATTGCCGCTGTAGATTTTATGATATCAGGACACCAGATCTATGTGACATAGGAAAGATTTCGAATCAATGCAAAGAATTCCGGATTTAATGAAAGAAGTTGAGGAGATAGGAGGACAGGGTATGGATATGGCTGTGACTCAAATTAGATTATCGCGATTGAATAATGGCAAACAATGGTTATGATCTTTCCGGATTATACTTAAGGCTCACATGGTTCTGCTTTTTGGCCAAACTTGATCAATAGTATCAATATACCAGTGATCAAGTTATGATCAAAATTCAGATATGTCTGACTTGGTCAAAGTAGCACGTTGCTCAGTCACCACCAAAGCTCATCATTAACCAACCACAATAATATCGTTGATCTATCTAAGACGTTAAAATCGTAATGAGAAAAATTACGGCCGATCAACTCAGATATACATCGATTCAAATTCTAGCAGTTAAGGTTAAACAGTTCCAATCTCTCTTTCAAAAGACAAGAGCTGATTAAGCTTCTTTATCAGAACCAGAAAATCCGTCTATCTGGGAATGATACTATTTGATGGTTAATCTGCATGCGGTAGAAAAAATTCTGTGAATGAAACTATGAAAACAGAAAAAACCTTTAATCACTCATTCGTTACATAGATGATAGAAAACGGAGTAAATGAATTGATATTGATATAGTATGAATGGAGTAATGAACTAACGCTATATTTATTATATTTTAAAAGCGCCAGTGATGCGTTATGAGCATGGATATAGAAACTGAAAAAATTAATATGTAAATAAGCGGAAAGAAAATTATTTTTGGAAATATGATGATTGAAATTTTAATCAACCAGCCCTTAGTTTTCATTAAGGGTTAATTTATTAAAGAGGCAATCACCAAATAGCATAGCAAACTTATAATCAATTTGAATGCATCTTTTAATTCAAGGATTATGCATTACAAGTTCAATGGGATTTTAATAGCGAGTTGACCGCTAGTCGGTAGGATAATAATAATGAGATTTATTGCATGAGTAATTAAAAAAAATGATGAACCACTCAACCAATCTAGAACTTACATTATGAATTGGTTGATTGGTTACTCAAGCCTTGAAACTATAAATTAACTAAGTGTACATGATGATTGCTGAATGATTGTTAGTTATTTGACCTTGGACAACTGACGTAATAATAACAAAATTAAACAAATATTCAATCAATTTAAATAGAAATAGTTCAATAATAAGTATGAAAATTTACTCATAGAATATTTTGAAATTTGGTTACATAAGCAAAAATTTGGACAGTCTCTGCACCATGCGAGTTGATCGGGGTGTATGGTAAATAATTTTTAGAAATCACAGTTAAAAGTTAGATACCTTGAATATGCTGAATACAGAAGTCCGGTCGTGGAATGAAGGCGAATAAATGAAGACCCAATCTGGCGTGGCACCTGGAGTGAAAACGCACACGTGAAGAAACGGATGATGAAACCACCAAAATCAGAAGAATGTTCTGTATTCCGAAATAGAAATGATAAGGTCGAAGGCACTACGATTATTTGTATGATAACTCGGCTTAGTTACTGATACAGAAGATCGAGGCTGAAAGATGGCGGAGAATCGAAAAGATGACAGCACTCGCTAATAAAGTCTGACCATTTCAGAAAGATGAAAGTGTCGTGAAGATGACGAGATTGATGAGATCACACTTAGAAAAGATAGAGTTCTACCTACCCAAACAAGGTACCAGGTTCCGCTTGCTTTGGGATTTGGTCTGAAGTTGATGAGATTGGTGACGTCACGAGTAGATAAAGTTGACTGATGGCTGATGATGATGATTACATTGAGACGATGACAAAGACGAGACGACACAGGCACACTATTACGTTAACATTTTTACATAGTGAGTTCGTGGACTCTTGAAAATAAGTGGCTCCTAGATGATGTGTGAGCTGCTTAGAGATATGTTTCGAACTGATGAGTGGGAGTTGGCGATTTTCCAACCAAAGCACTGTCACGTGATTGATGAACGAGCAAATGGTTTGATGTATAAATGCGCTGACGTTCATATAATGCCTAAAGATGGTGACAATCTTATCATACAAAAATTTGATAAAACTCATTGGAAAATAGAATCTCAAAAATAATAATTATACAAGAAAAGTTTATGATTATAAAATTAAATTGACCAATATAATAAAATGTAGAGGAACTACTTTCCAATCATATGGCGCCAATCATGTGCAATGAATGTGTCATGTTAATTTCAAGTAATGTTGATGCCGGGTAGACCCGGCATCAACAAAAGGATAGACGACTTATAGAAAAGATTTCGTTGCTCAATGCTAAGATAATGTTTATTTTTCCGTAGAATATAAATGAAGGGCGAAATCTTTTTACGGAAAAATAAACATTATCTTAGCATTGAGCAACGAAATCTTTTCTATAAGTCGTCTATCCTTTTACACGTTGAGTATTGTAGTCTTGAATTTTGCCCATCTTCACCTATATTATTGAATAGCTTGCTAAAAACTACATAAATGGGCTGCTAGGAACATGCCTTACAGGACACCATCTGCACAAATATATGAAACATTAAACTGCACAAGTTTAACTAAAAGAATCCAAATTAAAATGAGTATTATGAGATATAAGTCTAGAAATTGTAGCGTGGATTGACCGGTCGGGTACACACTGTTACAGTTCATCTGGGTATGGAACAGCCAGACTAGTGCATTCCAAGCACGCCGCCCCTGGGTAGGATAGTACACATGTATAAAGCCATATAAGAGAGGCTCAAAACGACAGAGTCCATGAGATTCCCTAGCGTGTATGCGCTGGCGCCAGAGATTGCCTACAAATGCGCATTAGCGTATGGGAGTATGGCATCCAATGAATACTCTGAGTCTGTATGTGTAATTCCCTTAAAATTCCTCGTCGCTGTTGGTAGCTATCATTACCAAAATGAAGCGAGGATTCCGAATCTTTTTACAGTCTTAAAATCGGTCCAAAGTTATTCACGTTGCTCCCGTTCAAAATAGTTCTCAATAATGCCATAAGCGCTTGTGTACTTGGTAATGGTGAAGGACATGACGTCACGTGGTCTCTAACCATGCCTCGTCATAACGCGTATGATGAGTGGCTAAGATGCACAGTTGCCATGAGTAGTATATAAGGTGCATCAAAATCAGATTCATCAGCAGAGAGAAGGCGCCAGGTTGTATCGAGCAGAGCAGACCAAGTCGTACAGTAAACCGTTTACTGTAGCACTGGTTACCTATAGCTGACTACAGTGCATTTCAGATTTCAGTACTCATCTCTGGGACACAGCCACGGCATTTGCATCTAGTTTTAGGAAGCTCCCGGAGAGATACCATCCAGGGGCAATAACTAAATTGAAATAATGTGCCTCCACTACCAACACCGCAGAGAGACCTTCTTGTGGATGGGACTTTTGGCCTCGATGTAACATCTCATTAGTATGTAAGATGAGTGGTGTTTTCTATCGATAACTCACCAGATCTGCCGAACCACACTAAAGCGTGGTAGTGCAAACTCCGCACATGTATCGTGCTTAGTATTAAACATTTTGACGGCAGTCTAGTTGGGACATTGCCTGGTGCACTGCACGAGCTATGCGGTGAATCTCGTCATGTGATCTGCAAAGATGTATTTGCATCAAATTTACTTTCAACCGTAGCCTTTCATAAATACAGGGCAGCTTCAAACTCCGCAACAGTACGGACCTTTTCTAACCATCCGCACAAATTACTAACATGTGAATAAACGAGACTATCTACTAGCTATCCGCATCCACAACAGTTCTTCTTCACCATTCTTGAGAGTGAGCCACATCAGATAGTTTGTCTGTGAATATCCTCCTAGCAGTTAACTTCAGCATCGTACCATCTCGTGCCCCAGATATATGATGCTTCGACTACAGTGACTTTAGAACTTTCTCCGTACTGAGGACTAATAGGTACTCCGTTATTGTATTGTTGTATTATTGTATTAATATATTTATATAAGTTACTGAAGACTAACAGGTACAGTACGGTCGTCTGAGACCGCATTTTTATAGTTTACATATTTTACTGTATATACTTATTTATTTTCATTTATGCGTCGATAACTAACCGGCACTGCAGGGTCGCGTGCCCTTATATTTTGACTATACTCTGATAGTTAGTGATATGGCAGTAGCCATCCCAGTTACATTATTTTGCTTATTCTTATACAAAATACTTGGTTCGCAGTTTGCTAGGTTACACTATGCATAATATCTTTAGGAGACATTTGTGCAAAGTCTCTTTTCCAGGAGTTGTGGATATGTAACACCGCACACCAGCAAGATTGTGTACATAGGGCCTCATACATTCTTTGAATAAATGAGTACTTGTCTCTTTCTATGCTCCTCTGGCCTCAGGGCCCAATAAGTGTCTGGACTCCCTCCGTCACGTTGGTTAGAGCTGACTTTGAAACTATTGGGGTTTCAGAGTAGTTAGAATCAAAGTGTCGATGACTGCAAACAACCCCTCTGTATCTGCTGATACTTGTTAGCTTAGAAAACCATGCCAAAGTAGGAAACACTGCAAACACATTATATTATATTAACCGGCCAGCAGTGCATTCTTTGGGCAATCTACATAACCCTAAAGACAGGTAAATGTTAGTCCCAGGGTGCGGATCTCCGCATCCGACATGCTAGCTGATAGACAGGATGCGGATCTCCAACTAACTCTACACGTGACTGGGTGTGTTCTGAGAACTGACCACGCCATCACGGGAAGGTCACCATAGTTGGATATCTGTCTCTTACTCCCCACCATAAATCTATGTATGCTTTCTAAATGCTTATGTAATGTGACTTGTCGCCGATCTGTGGTCACAATGCGGTATGTGACAGGATCGTTATATGATTCTGAAGCTACCACCTTGTGGCATGTCCGCACGCTGTCTATCTGAGGGGGATGCTCTGTGAGAGTGACCATGCGGACACCAGCCAGTCTCGCCAGTCAGACTTATATGATAAAGATAGGTAGAACAAGCAGGCACTTTCAGCTTAAACTTGATACATGGATCTGAAACTAAATGGTAAGATAAAATCTAGCATAAGGACTGCATAAATAAAGTGGCAACTACCAATACAGTATCTTTTAACCTAAATAAGTTCACGGTGTAGAATTCTGGGGAAATCATCCACCCCATCTTCACGTAACACAACGTGCATCACTATAAGTTATAATTTCACTAGGTTGACTCATTTTACACACCATAGCATAGTTTGAATAAGAGAATGACCCTTTTTGTCATGTCTCTTCCTCCGCTTCAGTGTTGTATGCATTTTCCGGTGAAGGAGGCCCACGCGAGGCACTTTCCACTCGCAAACAAATAATATTTGTACTAGGGGTGACAATAGGTTATATTAAACTTGCTAAAGTAGTTGCGTTAGGACCCTCCCTTGTGGGGATACCTCACTGAATATACCGATCAGAGATTGGTGAGGTATCTCTGGGGAGGACCATGTTAAACAAACACCAACTTAGGCGTATGTACTTATTTCTCTCTTTTAGCAGCAAACGAGTACCATTGTTTGTCTCTAATTAGGGAAATCTCACATTTTATGTAATGTCTAAACTCACAAATTGAGTAATGGCCTGCCACATCAGTGACACGGACAGCTGGGACAATACGGTGTGGTTCAACTTCCGCGATGATGGACACACAGCCCCACTGGAACGTGAATGTTCCACGACTCACGAAGTCAGTCTGTGTACGAACCGGAGAGATGCAAAACAAGATCTGCAAATCTGGCCCAGTGCACCATGCACATATGGTGCTGCAGCATGAGAGGATCAAATGGAACAGTGCATACATTAGAGGCTACAACTACAATACCCACATGTTCCAGTCTTCCTTCTACTTTAATCAGTATTCCCCCGATGAAGAGGTGCAATACTATGATGGAAGGGCAGCAGGAGCAGTTACCGATGATGAACAGAATTTCGCCAGTGTGGAAACCGCAGCACCAATAAGACGATCAGCGAGGAATCCTACATGCATCCTACCTGACTTTGCCTGACATCGGTGACAGGCACACGACACCCGGATCATGGACATCAACATGAAAGTCCCCTATGGGGGCAACAACAACCATCAGGCCCAATGCGTTCATCACACCAATCAGAAGGTGACCAATGGCCATCCCCTCATGGACCGCAGCCCGCATCTCCCCAATAAGAACTTCATCACAATGCTAGCCTTCGGTACCATGGTATGAACATTGGAATGCGGATCCACAAAAGCCACATCATGTCAGAAGTCACACCCGCACCCACACTATTCACCATCTGCGTTATTCTCATGACCTCCCCCCCCCCAAATGAAGGGAGACCCACACAGCGACATGCTGATCCGCCACAGCGGATACATGACATGCCACCACCAATTCATTATCCTGTACCAATCAGGAAGCCAGTGGAGTCATCAATACCGTCATACCACACAGGGCAAGGATCTCCAATGCAGATGTGTCATCATCAGGATTCGTGGATGGAACATCAGCACACAGACAACCAGCACCAGACAGATATCGATCAACATTAGCATTCCCTCCATTATCTTCCGCACCACCACCTGGATTCGCGTTCATCAGCCAATATTATGGCACTGGCCGAGTGCTCCTCCCACCTGAGTTCAGTGTGTAGGGTGACTGGGCTAATTACAAGTGCCAGTTTGAGATTAAAAGTTGCACGAACAGATGGACGGGTCAGCAGGTGGGGGAGTATCTGGCCGCAAAGCTGGCAGGAAAAGCCTTACAGGTACTGGCAGATTTGGGGTCAGACATGACACCTACATGCACAGAGCTAGAGAGCACCTTGTCCAAAAGATTCGGGGACACGGCCCTAGGAGAGACCAGTCGGCTGCAGCTGAGGAATCTGTGGAGACAGGCGGAAGAGACACTCCCAGAGTTAGCCAGTCGTATCCAGCAACTCGTCACAAGAGTGTACCCTAGCACCAATCATGAAGTTGTAACACTCTCAAGGAGAAACTCTTCCATCTGGAGCACGGGAATCTACAGTCACGCACTACAATGGCGGTGAGAATAGAAAATCTCCTCCAAAGAAAAAATAACAATAGACGTCAAACACATCCCATCAATGAACTAAATGACGCCAAATTTCTCATTGCCACCGACACCGTACCGACACAGTCCAGCACTGCACCACATGATGACCCCACCAGTCAGAATCACGTGTCTAGAGGAAGGGGACGTGGCCAGTCCTATCGTAGAAGTCAAAATAATGCCCCAGGATGCGGGAACCAGCACAACAACAACAATAACCAGAATACGCAATAGAGACAAGCCACACAACAAACTACACACCCAGCACCTAGCATCACTGCACCGCACATACAGCCACCTAATGCTTGTTTTGGATGTGGTCAGCTGGAACATTGGAAGCAACGGTGTCCGAACCGCCCTCCCTCCATTACACCTGCAACTGGCCATCACACACCACAGACTGAGCATCCATCAAACTATAACTGACACTGAATAGAGAGTCACTTCAGTGCTCACTCCTGCAGCCTGGCTCAACTTCGGTCCATAGACAACAACGCCAGGTGCCCACACCAACTACAACCGCATACACCACCTCAACAAAGCTAACCCCTATACAAAATGCGACTTCACACATGTCGGTGCCTACGATGCACACTGCATTCGCAGCACTAACATTACTCCTCTCTGTGTAAAACTGTGATCCCGCAATAGCCGCATCTACTAAACACTCTTTTCTTTGGAAAACGGCGGCGGTTGCTTGTAGCACCTCCACTGAAACGTTTATCTAAGCACTAAGACCTAGCACCAAGACACTTAACACACGGTGTCCTCTGGTGCTATGAAATACACACTTGCCATCATCATCACCCCCCCCCCCCACACACACACACACACACAATAGCAGCAGTAGTGACACAGATGGAGATCAGCATTCCGCATCATGGATCCGAAAAAGAAACCGCCATAAAAGACAGAACAAACGATGGCAATGACACTGTTTCTTTTGTGCATCACCTAAGCATCCCATGATGCATTGCCCCAAATGGCTGGCACAGGCGACATACTGCCACCATACCACCAGTCCAGTCCAATCTGCTGTATATACAAACTCACAGTACAATCCTCCAGCAACAGATACAGCACCACTGCTACCCCCAACTCCGTCGTCTCCTAAGCAAAACATGCAGCGGCGACTACAGGTTGGTCCCTACAACACTCAGCCACCCACCGTACTCACGGAAGCAATAGAAAAAGCATCCAAAGAGATTCCGAAAACAACAACTTTGGAGACTCTTCCGCAAGCACGCAGAAAAGTGATATATAAGTGTGCTTGCTTATTCCGTGGTATTGCTACCAGTGCTACTGTAGACACTTGGAGCTTCAATCACCATTTTAACAGGCGTTTGTATCCCACCCCATCAAAAGCCACCCCTTAGGCCTACAAACATATTTTTGTAAACACCGGAGCTGACATTATGGTGGCTGGTACTATAAACATCATGATACAGATAGATGAGATGCAATTCATTCAGCAAGTTGTAGTCGCCTCTATTAAAAATGATGCCCTATTAGGTTCTGATTTTCTCAGCACAGGTGAAGCCGTCCTTCACTGCAAACAACAGGAATTAGACATACATGGCTGCCGCATACCCCTTCGACCGGGGTCATCACTATGTGACACTTGTGCCGTGATATTAGCTTCAACAGCAACAGTTGAGCCGGGACAGGAGGACATTCTATGGGCCACCGTACCACAGTTAGGAGACAACACCCCCCCCCCCCCCCCCACACACACCCACCCACACACACACACACACACACGCACGCACGCACGCACGCACGCACGCACGCACGCACGCACGCACGCACGCGCGCGCGCACACACACACACACACACACAGCAATGCTGGAACCCGACCCGGAATATAAGATAGGCTCCCAATGTGTGAGTCCACTTGCGTGACGCAGTTGGACTAACACAATCTCATGGAATGTAACGTACGATGGGTACTGTTCAAATATCAGGAGAGCTTTTTCCACAGGAGACATGGACCTGGAAGAAACTCATCTTGTGTGGCACTCCATCGACACTGGGAACAACCGACCCATTCGACAACTGGTGCATCGTCTTCCCATGCACAAAAAGGCAGAGGCACATCAACAACTGAACGGCATGTTGCGGGCAGACATTATAGAGCCCTCTGGATAAGGCTGATTGCATTCATCTGCAGAGATGATCTTTTCCAATTCCGCAAGATGCCTTATGGTTTGTGCAACGCTCTTGGAATGTTTGAATGTGTCATTGAACAGGTATCAACAACACTGCAATGGGAAATCTGCCTCTGTTATATAGACGACGTTATCGTATTTGGCTCTTTGTTTGAGCAGAATTTGTCCAATTTGGACACGGTACTGATGTGGTTTCAAACTGCCAACCTCAAACTCAAACCCCAGAAGTGCCATTTCTTCAGACACAGTGTCGAGTTGTTAAATTGTGCGAACACTAAACAAAAAATCGTGCACTGAAACTTCATCTTCACAGCAAATTGACACAAGGGAAGATCGCATGCATTAGGCCATTTTCGTGTTGCAAACAAAATTCTGTTGTTCTTATTATTATTATTATTATTATTATTATTATTATTATTATTATTTTATTGGCTAGAGTATTTATAAAGTTGAAATAAAAACAAAGTTTGGATTAGGGATTATTTCAGATCTGCAAAATATTAAAAATGCAGAGGTAGTCATGTCATTGGAAGAAGACTTTGCTTTGTCAGACAGCTTAGCTGAGGACACTCAGAAACATTCCACAAAATGATTTCCGTGTGTTTTGACCTCTCTGAATGGTAGGAGTTGTGATAGGGAATTTTTCAGAAACTCTGATCTCAAGTTACACATATACAGTGACCACTTATTACAGCAGGCTTATTGCTGCGAATGTAACTTTTGTTTACTCTGCTTCGAGGTATGGAATTACGCACGCATCTACATCGAAACACGACGTGGCAATTGTAACTTTAAACCCGGGAGAAGAAGATGAGGACATCGCTGTAGTAGGTCCACTTTTGGCAAAAAGAACGCCAGTATGAGTTATTCCTACCACCGACAAAATGGCATGTATCAAACGAACAGCACGACAATAACCTAGACATATTCAATCATCTGCAACGGCATCTGCATCTGCACCGGCACCATCATCCATATCTGCAATGACACCAGCATCTGCATCCGCACCACCAGTATCCGCATCCACGCCAGTAACATCGTTTCCATTGATATCAGTGACAGTTCCTTTTCCATTACTGACAGTCCACCATCACCACCAGATTTAGTGATTAACATGGATCCAGATATAATGGAGATAGCCACCACCAGCACCACAGCCACTCCACCGTGCACCATCGACAGAGTCACCACTATCATCACCAACACCGCACCCAGCACCAGCACCGCAGCAGAAACAGCAGATCCAGCAGTCTGAAAGGCAACAACACCAGACAGACCATATGCGGGGAAGAGGAGAATAGCACTCCAACCTGACATCCAGCTGATCCCATACACCACGCGAGCAAGTTAATACACGCAGCCAAAAGGAGAAGAACCACCACTGCATCCGCATCATCACATTTGCGCACCATCAACACCACCAGTACCATCCGCACCGCCAACACAACGACCACCACCGCAACGACCACCCTGATGACGTCAGCCACATCCACAGCAGAAATCCACACCATGAGCATCTCCGCAATCACTGCCACCAGCAGAAGAATTTCGACACCATACTCTGTCAGCTTCAGCACATCATTCACGAACTTATCAGCCACATCATCAGACATCAGTATCGACATTGCACCAGGTGACATCTCAGCACCACTCGCACATCCACCAAGACTGCTATACATGGACCGTGGAACCCAGACCCGCTGGGGGGGGGGGGGGCTTTTTGGCAGATACACATAGCCAGTATTGTAATATGTGCAGCAGATTGTTTCAATTAATTACTCTTTGTGGTGATGCTACTATTATCTTATTTTTTATATACTTTTCTTATTATTATATATGTTAATAAAATTAAAACCCTGCCCCCAGAATGACTACGGTCATTCAGCCCATCTAAGCTATTATTGCATAGCTGTGCATCAACAAAATAATTGCTGGGGCTACCTGATTGACTTATTACTGATTATTATTATTATTATTACTATTTTTCTTATTATTTTTGCGACGATATTAAGGGGTGGCGAAAGGCGCTTGTGTGGATCCTCAATAAAGGGCCACAATATACATGCCCTCATATTCTTGGCATGCATATTTATAACATATCTTTATTTTATTCTATCATATGTTATACTTATAGTATATAATTTATTACAGTTTTATATATGGTATGTTCTGAGCATTCTCGACAGGGAATTAATTACCTGTCACCAAAGAGAGTGTCCTCACAAGCTTATTGTTTAGCTGAATCATGGTAATAAACAAAATAAAAAGAGCACGCACCGCAGCACTAATATACAAAAAACCCAAAGGCCTGGAAAAATAAATACCTGGCCAAAAATAAAAAATAAAAAGTATGCCTCCCTCCCCAAACTCTTTCACACATCTATGAGTCTTTCTTTGGTAAACTACGCATTTCTCGCCTCACTCTATCCTCTCGGCTATGCGCCTACTCGAGAAGTCTATACTCCTTGCCTAGCGTATGCCCTGTGACATTCGATCCGCGATGTGGTATCATTTGGCACAGGTGCCAAACTAGCAGGGGGTGGTGTATCGTGTATCGCAGAATGGCATCCAATGAATACTCCGAGTCTGTATTCACAATTCCCTTAACATATCCTCTTCTCGTGGCTCTTGGTACCTATCATTACCAGAATGAAGCGAGGATTCCGAGGATTCTTTTTACAGTTTTAAAATCTGTCCAGAAATGGCTGAGTTATTCACGTTGCTCCCGTTCAAACCAGTTCTCAATAACGCCATAGGCGTGTGTGTACTTGGTAATGGTGAAGAACATCATGTCACGTGGTCTCTAACCATGTCTCGTCATAACAGGTACGTTGATTGGCTGGGACACAACCACATCCATATCTAGTTTTTGGAAGCTCCCGGAAAGATATCGTCTGAGGGCAATAACTAAATTGAAATAAGGTGCCCCACTACCAACACCACGGAGGGACCTTCTTGTGGATGGGACTTTTGGCCCCGGTGTAACATTTCGTTAGTATGTAAGACGTGTGGTGTTTTCTATGGATAACTCGCCAGATCTGCCGAGCCATGCTAAAGAGAGGTAGTGCAAACTCCGCACATGCATCATGCTCAGTATTACACATTTTGACCGCAGTCTAGTGGGGACATTTCCTGGTGCACCACATGAGCTATGCAGTGCATCTCGTCTTGTGATCCCCAAAGATGTATTTGCATCAAATTAACTTTCAACCGTGGCCCTTCATAAATACATGGTAGCTTCAAACTCCGCGGAACTTTTCTAACCATTCACACAAATTACTAACATGTGAATAAACGGGACTATCTACTAGCCATCCGCATCCACAGCAGTTCTTCACTGTTCTTGAGAGTGAGCCACATGAGATAGTTCGTCTGCGGATATCCTCCTAGCAGCTAACTTCCGCATCGTGCTATCTTGCGCCCCGGATATGTGACGCTTCGACTAGTGACTTTCCCTGTACCGATGACTAATAGGTACTCCATTATTGTATTGTTGTATTATTGTATTAATATATTTATATAAGCTACTGATGACTAACATGTACCGCACGGTCGTCTGAGACTGCATTTTTATAGTTTACATATTTTACTATATATACTTATTTATTTTCATTTATGTGTCGATAACTAACTGCCACTGCATGGTCGTGTGACCATATATTTTGACTGTACTGTGATAGTTAATGATATGGCAGTAGCCATCCAAGTTATATTGTTTTGCTTATTTTTATATAAAACACCTGAACCGCAGTTCACTAGGTTACACTATACAGCAACAACAACCACACCACCATACAGCATCAATTTTTTAATTTTTTTTGGAGGTCAGTGTTCATGTTCTCATTACGTCAACCTGACATGCGCCGACTAAACCTGACTATTTTAGCTCGATAGGATAGATTTATAAGTAGTTAGGAATGACTGCTCTTTAGGAGACATTTGTGTAAAGTCTCTTTTTCAGGAGTTGCGGATATGTAACACCGCAGACCGGCAGGATTGTATAAATTGTGTAATATGACTTGTCCCTATGCCTTTATCTGTGGTCACAATGCAGTATGTGACAGGATCGTTATATGATTCTGAAACTGCCACCTTGTGGCATGTCCGCATGCTGTCTATCTGAGCGTGACCATGCAGACACCGGGTATTCTCGGCAGTGAGGCTTATATGTTAAAGATAGGTAGAAAACTCAGCCACTTGCGGCTTAAACTTGATACATGGACCTAAAAACTAAATGTTAAGATAGGATCTAGCAGAAGGACCGCATAAATAAAGCAGCAACCACCAATACAGTATCTTTTAACGTACATAAGTTCACGATGTGGAATTCTGGGGAAATCATCCACCCCATCTTCACGTAACACACCGTTAATCACTATAACTTATAATTTCACTAGGTTGACTCATTTTACACATTTTACAACCATTTACTGAAGTCCAATAATTACTACAATGGTACGATGAATCAAGTGATGAAAAAGGCATTTCTGAATGGGCTTCATTTTGCGGTTCATCTGCTACCGAATCATGTCCGGCCATTGATGTGGCGCTGTATTCTGTCAATAATTGTGGCTCAATTTGTGATGACTGATATTTTAATGTTGGAATATCTGTCATTGTTGATTGCTCAGAAGTGTTTGCTGCATACATTGCGGGTGTCTCGCATTTCAGGTTGCGGTATCTACAATTATGGCGGGGTTTCAATTCAGATTGGTTCGTAGTATTCGATCGTGGGTTGTAATTTCTGCTGTTATGTTGTTTATATTGTCTATGGCTGTTGAATACAATGGTGCGACGATGATGTCGGAAACGACATATTCTAGAAAAATGACCCAAGTAACCACATGTCCAACACTGAACATGTCTTGCTGGGCAGATTCGCTGATGACCGGAAAACCGATGCATTCCACATCGATATCACGGTGGCCGTCTTTGCCATTGCTACATTAAGGGGTTAAAATCAAAATCTCATTGAAAACGGCGACAATTTCCCGCCATTTTAATTAGAATATTAATCTGAACTATTAAATTGACATTTAGCTAATCTATCAATTATCCATTAAACACATAATCTTCATTTAATAAACCAGTCTCGCAGGTTATTACACTGAGATTAAAACTATACTGTCGGTAATCGGCAAAGCAATGAATGAATTATTTAGCATACCACGTCAAATTGACCTAAAATTAATCACCTTACTCAATGATTCAATACTCAACTCATCATTGATTAACGAACACAATAATAAAATCGAAATAAGAAATTAAATGTAATACCTTTTTAATACTCACCTGTTTACTTGGTCGTTCTCAGTGGTGGTTACATTTTCGATGGGGTTTAAACCACTCGCTTGGCTATTGTGTTGAGAAAATATTACACTGTTTCCATGACAGTAGTTACGCTGATAAATATCTTGAAAGCTAGTCCGGATCCAACCAATAATTTCATACCCAGGGGGACGTTTACCGCTGGTGAACCGAGATCGATAATCTAGCTTTAAGATAAACAACGCAACACGTTAATACTAATTGAACTTGCACATATTTTATTAACAATTCTAATCCTAACCTATGTTCCTAAATGGCAAATTCCCGACCACTGATAACTGGTTTGTCAAACACAGCCGCCTGGTCTAACTAAGAATTATCATTAAACCATTTCTGATCATCGATAATAACCGACTACTATATCCTAACCAGTACCTAGTTAAGTAACCGACCAACCGACCGACGAACCAGGAACGACCTCCTTCCATTCATTTCGTGTCACTTAAATATATTATAGTGACGTCACATCGTCTGTCAAGTCATCTAAGATCATGCTTGTAGCAATTAGTTGCGAAATAAGCGGATCATTAATTAATATGGGAACGTATATGTGGATTCACGGTACTGTACATTTTGATAACACAGTTATATGAATAATTAATGTGCAGGTAAGCCACTAGTGTTTAAGTTCATTCACAATGTCCAGCTCAGGTGTTGGCCTCCATGTTCGTTATTCACGCTATCTGAGTTACGTCTTGTCCAAACTGTATGTGGATTCGCGTGTTGATTGACATTCGATGGGCGTGGGCACGCTCGCACACACACAACTACTTCAAAAAATTGGCACTTGTGCTACTTTCGAGTGTACGAATCGCATTTTGTCGATAAATCTATATTGAATATAACTATGTATATAAAATCCACCGTCATAAAATATAGTATCAACTGTAATACCTCATATGCCTATGCAAGGCCTGAGTGTAATAAAGTGAACTAGAACTTGAACTTGGCCAGCAGCTTAATTCACAATTCTTATCATTATTCAAATGTTAAATATTAAAGAGTATACTGTCATAGCGGGAATGTCACTGAGTATGCGTCGTCTTCAGAAAAAGCTGTACCTGGATTAGTTCCGCTAGACTGCGCACCGGTACTGGGCAAGTGGCTAATTAGTCCATTCAGTGATTGCTAGACAATGAACAGACAAACAATCCCTCTCTGGATACACTGGCGGATACACTGTCTTATGGGGTTCCTTTTAATTTACATTGGTGTTTATTCTGGCATGGGAAGCTGTAATCAGTTACTAAATGAAAAAGCAACAGCCTTTTGCAACAACACTATAACTAGGCATAATCACTTTGTCATAATACTGTATATGTCGTTACAGAATTAAATATGATCCTAAATGCAGGGGTGTTGGAACGTATTTTGACCTGGGCTGTAATCGCATCTGCTGGCTGGTAATTCGCACGTAGCCTACATTATATGATTATGAAGATGATGATGGTGGTGGTGGCGGGCGGTGACCACCACCACCACGACGACGACGACGACGGCGACGACGACGACGACGACAAAGACGAAGACGACGACGACGTACTGTGTTCTGCGGCTGCAGTAGTTTGAAAACAGCAGTCCTTTATGGCCATTAGATACCATTAGACATAAGCGCGAAACGAATTATCACGCGCCCAACTTTGAAAGTGCCCTTCTGTGTCCCAATTAACCGTATGCATGTACTATGAAGGTTATGACACAACAAAGATGCGTAAGAAGTGCAATCATTTATCACCTACTGATCTGCTCTTCACTTTGAGACGAGACGTTTCAACCTAAACAATAGCTTAATTACGCGAGCGCCATATTACAACACATGTACAATTAAAGCAGACTAGCTAAATTAAATAGCAAGCGTAATTTTTAAGATTAAGTAGCAAGCCAGCGATCTTTATTTGAGAAGACGTAAATGTATATAAAACAGGCAGAACAGACTTATTGGCGCCATTCCAATCAATGCTCTGCCTTTTAAATGGTATTTAAGATGCGAGTGCCAAAAGTAGCCACTTTTATTGCGGTATTAATGTCGATCTGGCTGTGAAAATCATTAAACAACCTTGCGTAATTCCAGACGAAACTGTTTCACTTCGTGCGGCGTAATTAAATCAAAAGCCAATGTAGTTCTGTGCGGCTTTATTATCGTAATAAATGTGTGCGCATTTCTTAAGAACAGAAAGAAAGAAGGGAGTTTTATATGGCAGAACGGTACCAAGATATCTAAAATGCGATTATAAGATTCCATTTCTGCCCTGATATATTGACATGTGTAAACATTAGTAATTAAATATAGATGTGGTCTTATATAGATTAAGATTATATCAAAATTCCTATAAGTTTCAGTGTTTTAAACCAAACTACTTGCTTTACGATACTTCCATGCGAGTTACGAGTACGTCATTCTAATCGTCCATCTATAATGCACATGGGTAGTCACCATGTCTTATTATGAACACCTTTTAGGCTTATTAAAGCGCGCTTGCTACAAAAACCATAGCAAACGGCTATTTGAGGCAGAAGATGACGATAACACTTCTTAATGAAGCACTATGTAGGTGTCGCTTTAAACACGTTTAACAGTATCAATATGAAATGACCACGATCGCGATTGGCTTGGATATGATGTAGGTTGGCGTACCGGAGATCCCCTCCCATCATCAACCCCTCAGTATCCAACGCCACTATTATTTTTTAAATTGCTGGCTTCTAACTAAAAGCTCCGAACATTTTGTCAGAGGGAAAAGCATATATATCTGTGCTATCTATGCTTAAAACAAAACCGCGTCACGGTCGCCAAAATTATACATGTTTACGGGATGGGGGAGGGGGCGGCTGGTGTGTGGTCAGTGGGGGCGGGAGGGGGGGGGGGGGTGTTGGGGCAAACATTCGCAAACCATCATTTCTTATTCATTTGTATTAACTGACCTCTCAAAATGTTGCTTGTAGTGTCCTCTATAATGTTATATATGTTTTATGCAAATCCATGGAGTAACTATTTTCAGTTGTGTTCAAAACGGTCAACAATCTTAGCCGCTGCTTAAAATCTGTACATTTGTGGCACTGAGAAAGCACTTAAATGTTTTTGTGTTAACAGCTTACCAAGGCAATGATAGACACCATTTGACAAATCTAATAGGCCAATGTTAAATCATTATTTTTTAAACTAGCTAAAATGCAATTATGGGCGCATCTAAATAACGTAGCTTAATAAATGATAGCTCAAGATGTATCTTTTAGTGAACTAAGCATTGCTGCGACTGACAATGCGTTGATAAATGAATATTTTCGCGCTAGCAGCTTAAAAACTGCATGCTGGAAACCACCTGACAAATCTCCATTTATAACCTGCATGCTGGACACCACCTGACAAATCTCCATTTATAAACTGCATGCTGGACACCACCTGACAAATCTCCATTTATAAACTGCATGCTGGACACCACCTGACAAATCTCCATTTATAAACTGCATGCTGGACACCACCTGACAAATCTCCATTTATAAACTGCATGCTGGACACCACCTGACAAATCTCCATTTATAAACTGCATGCTAGAACCACCTGCCAAAGCTCCATTTATAAACTGCACGCTGGACACCACCTGACAAATCTCCATTCATAAACTGCATGCTGGACACCACCTGACAAATCTCCATTCATAAACTGCATGCTGGACACCACCTGACAAATCTCCATTTATAAACTGCATGCTAGAACCACCTGCCAAAGCTCCATTTATAAACTGCACGCTGGACACCACCTGACAAATCTCCATTCATAAACTGCATGCTGGACACCACCTGACAAATCTCCATTTATAAACTGCATGCTGGACACCACCTGACAAATCTCCTTTTATAACATGCACGCTGGACACCACCTGACATATCTCCTTTTATAACACGCACGCTGGACACCACCTGACAAATCTCCATTTATAAACTGCATGCTAGAACCACCTGCCAAAGGTCCATTTATAAACTGCACGCTGGACACTACCTGACAAATCTCCATTTATAAACTGCATGCTAGAACCACCTGCCAAAGCTCCATTTATAAACTGCACGCTGGACACCACCTGACAAATCTCCATTTATAAACTGCATGCTGGACACCACCTGACAAATCTCCATTTGTAAAGTGGGTGTAAAATGCAGTGAATAGGAGCAGGAGCAAAGATAAAACATCGCATCTCAATAATGTAGGAGTAGTAGCCTAAATAATAACTCAAAATGTTTGTATTCGTGGCAAACTCTTCGTAGAGGTACTATTGATAACGCAATGTTTTTCGTCTGGTTGAGCCTTTTCTCGGCATCGCCACAGTTTATCATTAATATGGAGAAAGGAAGTATAATTGTATTGCAGCGTGAGGAAATCAATATCTGTACCGTATTTAATCATTATCATTACACCAACAAAATAATTCTAACTTCATTCATGCGATAAATTTAATTGTGTACTGTGAAACTATGATGACATGGAACAGGAAAATGGATTTACTAATACTATCAACATGATAATAATATTCAAAATGCGATGCTGTATCTCGGTGACGGAATCACATATTTAAGACACGGCTAGGATGTATTTAAATAAACTAAAATAGGTATTGCTCCTCATATTAGTCCCAGGCCGATAAAAGTGGCATTAACATTTATATGCCGTGAAAGGCAAACGAATCTCTCTCGAACAAAAGATTTGCCAATGAGACATATACGTTGATAACGTTGTAAAGCTCGGTTCATACTTCTGCGAAATAGGTATACGCACAGCTTTCCACGCTACCGTGTTCATACATTTTTACACGTATGATCGTACTGGATCGCCAGGTAACGCGCTATGAACTTCCCGTAGCCGTTTATATTTGCGCGTGCATATAACGCACGCGTTGCGCATCATAGGTGAAAGAAATAGACAATGTTGCAGATATGTTTGTATGACAATACAACGGTTTGTTAATTTGCTGATAAACAGAATAACGTTTGGCATATAAATCTTGAACTACTGCAGATTATCACAGATTTCTTTTAGCGCAGGAGGTACTAGTGGCTGCTGTTGGTGCAGTTTCTAGATCCCGTTATTACATTTCATATAGGACATGTTGTATGTTCAGCTTTGCCAGTCCCCGTGTTAGCGGCGTTAATGCTCTCAATAATGAAGCGAAAAAAAAGAATCTCTGGATTTCTGTCGTCCTCCTCAGTTAGTTGAGATCGCATTCGTATAAAGTTAAGGAAGCCTCATCCACATCATCCGTTGACACCCCCACCCCACTTGTTCTTCTTAGATTTTTATCCTGAGACAGCTTGGTCTGTTGGTGAAGTCGATGATTCTCTTTCATTTGCACATCGCTCCTCCCGGTTGGCAGATTGTTTTCTCCCATCAGCTCGTTGGTTGTCATCTGCTTCTCTCTCGTTACACGCTTGGCGTTCATCATCTCCCTGGTTACCCCCATATTCACCTGCTCCTTGGCTGATGTTATTGCCATCACCTCATTGACTGGTGTCATTATCATCGTTAGATGGCATGTTGTATCAATAACAATAGTTTTAGTGAAAATCAAAATATGTCCATATACGATAATTTGGAATAATGGTATTTTTTGACTTAAACGTTGCGATTTTATGTGCAGCAAAACACGAAAAGTAGGTAACTTTGACCTAATTCCCGTGCATGACGCCGTACTACAAACGGACAAGAATTGTCTTTGATGTGCAGTAAAGCATGAAAGGTTGGCATACCTTTGACACACTGCCCACCTGTACCACATGATGCATCCATCCACATACCAAGTTTGGTGACTGTATTAGAAAGGTTGCAGGAATTAAATTTGAACAAGAATTTCCTTTAATATGCAGTGAAAACATGGAATGTAAGGCGTGTTGATTTTCGCTTAATACACTGCAAACATCCCATGATACATCCATATACGTGTGAACTCAAGACAATTTGAGATGGTCTGGACACGAAACAGATGGGCAGACGATTGAACGGCGAATGCCATTATATAACATACCCCACTTTTAATGCGGATATGTAAAAATAAGTAGATTATAAAATATTAAAGAATATTTCACCCTTTTAATCTGGAGAAAAAACCAATAAAAAACCGATATCTTTACAATGTAAGAAATATTATGTTGAAGATTCTGCTTATGACAACACTAATTCCTGTCGACTATGTTTCAAAATATTCAAGATCTTATATATGGTTTCCTTTAAATTGAGGTACATGGACTCCGGGGCTGAAGGGTACATATCAGGGGAGTCTGCATGGTCATGGTGCCAGCAGCGTCTATGCTGGGGTACTTCCACCGACGTATAGAAGCACATAAACTGAACTTCGTCCACCATTCATTAGGTTTTATCTGGGATTCACCCAAATGTTACGGGCATATACCTGATTCGCGTGAAGTACAAACCTAGCTTAAAGCGAAACAGGTAGACATGCATACAATTTGGAAAAGTTCCCAATGCGCGGCTTACTGCTTGATACGCTTCGTTCGCGCAATGCAACATGTCACGTTAGCGATGTCGATTTCAACATGCGCATAGGAAATTCGTTTGCCTTTCACGGCATATAAATAATTTTTATTTCGGGTGATACCAACACGCTATGTCGGCACCAAAATATAAAAGAAAATCTTGCTCATTTGGAGCATTTAGATGATGAAAAACTTATCAATGAAGTTCGGAAGTACCGTAATTTATCTGATTCTTCACTACAAGCATATAAAGACGATGAACGATCAGAAAATTGATGGCATGTGATAGCCAATGTATTGGGAAAAACGGCGATGGAAAAGTCTTCGACATAGCCTACGAGGCAGGTGTGCGTGCGCGTGTGTGCGTGTGTGTGCGTGGAAGGGAGGGGGGGGGAGAGCGAGAGAGAGAGAGAGAGAGAGGGGGAGAGCGAGCAATACCCCAAAAGCCACCCCACCCACCCGCCCACCCACCCACCCCCACACACCACTCCGGTCGACCGAGCATCATTTACTTCCTACCTGACTATAGTCTGCCTTTATTCGTGCAGGGAAGTGAAATGATGGATATAAATGGGTGAAAATAGGAGATTTTTCAGAATCATACCCGACTCAGCTGGACATTGGCGATGTCTAGCTGAGTCGAGCATGATCCAGATAAATTATCACACCGAAATCATGCCTGCCTGACTCAACATAATGCACACCCACCACTCCGATCGACCGAGCATCATTTACTTCCTGCCTGACTATAGTCTGCCTTTATTCGTTCAGTGAAGTGAAATGATGGATATAAATGGGTGTAAATAGGAGATTTTTCAGAATCATACCCGACTCAGCTGGACATTGGCGATGTCTAGCTGAGTCGAGCATGAACTCAACATGGAAATACTTCGAACAGATCTACTATCTCTGCGATTATATCAAGCATTTTCAAAGGGAAAGTAATGCCCAAGTAACTATAGCAAATGCCGCAAGTAACTATAGCTGGCTTTGGCCTTTGCCTATGTTTAAAAATAATTATTATAAATGTCTTATAAATGACATATATGTTAATTACTTTAGTAGTTATTAGGCTTCAATAGATGGGACCTTCTGATTTGCTGAGCCGATAGATGGGTATTTCTTTATAAACAGGTAGGGGAAACCCTAGGAATGGGTAACTGGAAATCCGGCAACAGGAACCGGAACCGGAACATTTGGACCGGAAATGGAACTTCCAGACCAGAAATGCCCACTTCTAGTACCCGGAAACCCCATTTCCGGACCAGAAACACCCATTTCTAGACTGGAAACCCCACTTCTGGACCGGAAACGTCACCTCTGGTACCGGAAAACCAACTTTCGGTAGCGGAAACGGTACTTCCAGACCGGAAACGCCCACTTCCGGACCGGAAATGGCCACTTCAGGACCGGAAATGCCACTTCCATGGGGTTCGATAAATGGGAGCTTCTGATTATCTGCACTGATAAACAGGGGCTTCTGATTGGCGGAGCCAATAAATGGGTATATTTGTGTTTATAAAAGGTGTTTCTGATTGTTTGAGTCGATAAATTGGTAGGTGAAATCCGATAAATGGGGACCTGAAATCCACTAAACAGGACCCAGAAACGCCTACTTCCAGACCAGAAACTCCACTTGAAAGTTGTTACACATCCTTCCTGCAGAAGCTAGGGACCCATACATTTCCAATTATGCTGATTATGCATTTTATCACTTTCTATAAAAGTTGAAATAATTAAAAAATTAATCGGTCATTTTCAAGGAAAGATTCTATAAAAAAGGTTTTTAATCGTCAGAGTTGCTTTAAGAAAACCTTTTAGAGCAGAAGAGGTAAGAGGCTTAACATGTATGCTCTTATGACTACCTGTCTTACAGAACTACTGTCTTTTGTTCTCAAAAAGCAGGTGATTAGAATAGACACAGATTTACTGTATTGAATCATCATTTTTCTTGTCTCCAAAAGCAAGTGAACACAATAGACACACTTTACTGTATTGTAAAACATACACTGAGTGAACAGTATGTTTTGTTTAATTAGCTTCGAATGTAATAATCCATATGATTGAATAATGAGTGAATCATACCCTGTACATTTCCAAGCATATTCATATCTACATATTCATATCTATTGGGCAAATATTTGATTTTCTTCCAACATCAAATTCAACTTTTAACTGGAATGGTAGACATTTTTTTAGATGTGATCATACCCTCTGATAATAAAATATTAGTTGTCACCCCAAATCAGATTTAAAACCGGATGAAAATCTAAAACATTAAGTGGAATCGTTAAAAAATGGGAAGTGTTTTTTTTTAAAGATTACATCTTTAATATCCTATCACCTGGGATAAATTATTGATCACTTTTCGAATCATTAAAATGTTGAGAACAAGATGGTAGCTCTTTAAGACATGTGCTAATTAGGACTACCTGTCTTAAAGAACCATTATTTATGTTGAGTCAGTCATGTGAGCAATGAAACTTGTAAAAATGTCAGTTGTTGCGCTATTTGCTTTTGCACTGTATAAAATTCCCCTGATACGGAACATTGTTGCTTCTTTAGTAAATGTTACTATTGTGAAGAATTTGTGAATGTAAATGAACACATATGTTTTACTTGAATTTTCAAGTTGTTCTACCGACGGATATCTGAAGTGCTTCCCTAAGAATAGAAATGTAATTAAAGGTCCCGTAGATCCTTTTTTTGACAATGTCAGAATGCTACTTCAGGTGTCTCACATGCCTATGTGAATTTAGAAAAAATGGTTTTACAGTATATGAAATGTGGTCATGTGATTTCAAAGGTATGCTTAAAGCTGACTCCGTTGCTTCAGATTTTGTAAAAAAAATTATTTATCATGAACCCATTAAACCCTGAGATTCACTATATGGAGGTAGGACAAAAGCCATTAAACTGTTAGACAAGGCTGAGAATGGGAGAGTCATATACTATTCGGATATTTGCAGTCTCTATCCATATGTACTAAAATATAAAGATTTTCCGATAGGGACTTCTGAAGTTATAAGGCATGATTTTCAAGAATTGGAGAACTATTTTGGCCTAGTAAAGGCTAATGCACTTCCTCCTAGAAATATCTTCCACCCACCCCTACCCATTAAAATTGATGGAAAGCTACTTTTTACATTATGCTCGAAGTGTGCAAAACTTAATTCTGAAACCACTTGTGAGCACAATGATGACAAACGTAGCTTAAGCGGTACATGGACAACTCCCAAACTTTCTAAAGCACTCCAGCTCGGTTATAAAATATGTACTATATTCGAAATTTGGAATTACTCAGAGCAAAGTAACACGATATTTTCTGGTTACATTGATAAATTCTTAAAATTAAAACAAGAGGCCTCTGGTTTCCCCATTGAGTGTGAGACTCCGGAAGAACGTGAACATTATGTCAAGGAGTACTTTGAAACAGAGGGGATATCCTTAAATTATGATTGTATCTAAAAAATCAGAAAATGGGTTCCGTTGGAAACTTTTATTGAACAGCTGCTGGGGACCCTTGCGAAGAAAAACTTTTTGAAGAGTCAGTACATCAGCTAAGCAAATGCAAGATCTTTTCACAGATTTAACCAAAATTTTTAATTACGTGATGTGCTGTAGTGATAGCCTATTATTAATGTCAGTATGACCTGCAAAAGATTTTGACCAAACACCATGTAATACAAATGTAGTGATCACTGCTTTTGTAATGGCACATGCACGACTAGATCTATTCACAACATTAGAATTGTTAGGCGAATCAGTCCTATATTTTGATACTGATTCAGTTTTTTACAAACAATCTGATGAAATTCCTCCTTTAGTACCTGTGAAACACGATATATTAGGAGCTTATACAGACCAAGTACCTACAAAATATAAGATTACGAACTTTGTATCATGTGGTCCTAAAAGCTATGCATATAAAATAATTACAAACGGTATAAGTGTTAAGGAGATTTGCAAGGTCAAAGGGTTAAAGTTAAATTTCGCAAACAAGCACATAAATTATGATACACTACCAAAATCTGTTTTAGATAACAATTTTGAATCCTTTGTAGATTATTCTAAAAATATCATAAAAACATGTGACACTTGGTCAAAAAATTTAAACGAACCTACACTAAATGATATATTCTCCCAGACTTTTGCGACTTTGCCCTTTGGACATCATGAAATCCAAAACATTTAAATCTGTTTTTTAAGGAAATCTCCTAAGGTACTAGCATCTCAATGTCAGGTCAATTATTATCCTAAATTACTTGTTATAAATCTGTTTGCTAACAAAAATTGTTAAATTAGATATACCAAGAGAGAGAGAGGAAGAAGAAGGAATATAATGTGATTCGAAAAAATGATGTTGTACACCTGCAACAACTGCAGACTACTGCACATTCCTGATGCTATTCGCCGTAGTGAGAAACAGTCTATCCTTTACCTCATGATATTTACGTAGTGATATCACGAGACACAACTTGAAGGTCATCAATCGGTTGAATATTTTGAAAACAATTTGACTGAAAGTTGTTGTTGGCATTGCCTGAAAGCACACTCAGGAGTACCATTTGGTTGTGCGATTGTTTTTGCTAGACACAAATGCTGTCACAGACTATTGTCCTTATTCATTAAAAGAAATGTAGTTCCGGTATGGGATCCAAACAAAACACACACACTCAACACCTTTCAAACATGTTTCTTACGCTGTCTTTTTCCATTTCATCATCATCACATTCTATATCATCAGATCTCGGGTACATTGAGTACATTTAATTAAAAAAATTCTGCTTTTTATTCATTCCTCTATGTGAATTTAGTAAAATATACGTTTTGTGTGGTTGGATATATTTTGCTAAAGACAGATGTACAGTAAAAACACTAAATTTTATTATCATATGGTTACACAGTGATTGAGAGAGAATGTGATTGATTTCCATCAATCAATCAGATTTTTTTTCTTGGTTTTCCATCTCTCCCCGCCCCCTCCCTCTCTCTCTCTCTCTCTCTCTCTCTCTCTCTCTCTCTCTCTCGCATTGCTTATACAAAAAGATTGATTTCATCATATCTTTCTGTATGCACTTTAACTCTCTGGAAATTTTAAATAGGATATATAAGTCATGATGTGCTCCCTGTTGAACCAGAAGTTCAACTATGGTACTGGAGTCCACAGGCCCTGGGGAATGCTTTTAGACATTTAGTCCATATCATGCTATGTTTACTTATTGATTGCTGTTTATCACGTGGCAAAGTGTGGGGAGAACTACACCCAATAGATGAATATAGTTTATCGATCAATCACATGAGGTCATAATCAATATCATCATAGATATGCCGACATCATAATCAATTATGTCATGAATAACGACACCGATGCTCAATAGTCCGACTTGTTGTACGAATTGTATGTAATTAACGATTTAATAAACATGCTGTCAAATGTTTTGAAACCGATTTGACTGGGTGTTGTTGCTGCCTATAACACAATATGGAACCCTTTGTGGCATAATGATTGTTATGGCATCATACATGCGCTGAGATGATTATGATGTCATGCGAGGTCAGATGGTGGATGGATACTCTGGAAAGATGAATTCCCAATCCTCCCAATATCAGAGTAATTATACAATGAGCATACATGTTGAATATTCTAAAACAAATTTGGCTTGGAGTCGTTGCTGTCATATTCTAAACGATCAGCAGAATGTTTATAAAATTGTGAATTCTTTATAAGACATACAATTTGTACATTTGTGAGGGACTTACGTCATTATGGTTGTGACATCAACTAACACATGACATATTTTATTATGAGATCAGATACTTGAGTGACAGATCAGATCCATTTATTCTCACAAGATAGATTTTCTGTTGAACTACACTCACCAGATGATGTGCAAATATAACTTGTCATAAAGGGTTCTCTCTCTGATTTAGCTAAGTACATTAAATATTCAGCATGCTTTCATCAATAGAGGAGTCCATTTCTTTCTGTGCCCCATCTCCCATATTAAATGAACTCCGCCTACATTTTAGGTCGGGGGGAATGGAAGATTCCATTTTATTAGTCAATCACGTGACATCATAATCAACGATGTGATGTGTAGGCTGACATTATAATCAATTGCGTTATGAATGACCCGATTTACCTCTTCTTAAACGAGTAATAGTTCCCCAGGTTGAATCATGCCGTTTAATATTTTGTACATAATTTGATTATGTACTGCATACTTGTCCTCCCTCATCTCACCTATTGCAATGCTATCTGGACTGCAGCACACAAGAGCAAACTAACAAAACTTCAAAATCTTCAGAAAAATGCATAGAACTCTTTACTAAACCAGCAGTGGGCCAGAATATATTCAAAACGGCGAAATTACTTAAACTCAAAGACATAGGCAAATTGCAGATGTATAATATTGTAAGAGACATTCACCACAATGCAATTGCCACAAACAATAGCCTCCAACTTTACATTCAACACTGACATCCACACACACAATACTAGAAATAAACATAATCTACATACACAATTCACAAGAACAGAAACAGGAGCACAACGCATTACAATAACAGCCACAAAATTATGGAACAGCACCAGAACAAAGATATGAGAGCAGATCCTAAATAGAAAATCCTTTAAGAAAACTGATGTGTAGTACATCTGTACTTGTCAATGTTTGGACTCACTGATAATCAACCGATAATCAACCATAACTCTAAAACATCAGTCGTCAAAACAAAGCAAGCTACTACTACTACTACTACTACTACTACTACTACTACTACTACTACTACTACTACTACTACTACTACTACCACCACCACCACCACCACCACCACCACCCATCACCAACACCACCACCAACCAATCCAACTCAGGTGAATCCAATCTGCACGTTACAAACTAACCCAACCATAAATTGCAGGAATAGAGCTTGGCTTTGCCAATGCACCAGATTGACAGGCTAGACAAGCATCTGTTATCATTTTGAAGATTTGTGGGCTCTCTTCAAGAATCGGATCAGAAACTTACTAAGATCTCTGTCGTCGATAAAGATGATGACTCCTGCTCACTACCAGAAACCTTTGAGTGTTGCTGCGACAACGTCGCCGGTGGTGATGAAGGAAGCAGAGTAGATGCAGTCGGCTCGCCTCGTCTGACTGATGGTGAATTAGACGATATTTAATATCTGACTGCTGGGCCTAAGCTGACTTACTAAGATCCTGGTAAGGGCTGCGTGTTTCTCCCAGCTCAGCTAGATTCCTAATCAAACTGACAAACGACTTTCTTACATATACATAAGATGAAAACTTTATTTACAATAGAAGAAGTTTGAATACTAGAGCAAGATCACTCACAAAGAAACACTTAGTACCTTTTATAGCCCGAATCTGGACTTTCCAATTCTCTATTCTTTTTTCAAGAATTGTACAACTTCTCTCAGAATCTATTTTTACAACTCTTCTAGGTACCTGATAAGCACACTTTGATTGGCCGAACAATAAAGTCACCAATCAACTTCTGCTTATCTCTTCCTAGAAGTTCTGATAACTGACTGGTCCTTTTAACCAATCAGTGATTCCTCCCTCACTTGCCTGGCGCACAAATCTATTCTTTATGATTCTTTACTGCAGAGTCTGATTGATCCTGATTGGTTATGACGTCATTCCGACCAGTCATACTCTGTCCAATTCTTCCATGAAGAGTGTGCCTCACATAGACAAAATAGTGGGAACCGGTTCTGGTTTGATGTGATCTGTCAGCTAACTAACAACATTCTGGTATGTGTTGTTGTTGCATACCATAAAATGAGTGGCATATAGTTTATCAATAAATTTCGATTCTGTTATGAATTCCTAAAGGACGCAACAATGCCCATGTCCTGTCCAGTGCATACTAATGGAGAAGTCTCCAGAATCCGAGGGTGCTAAGCACACGTGTTGGATGATTCATTACCAGATTGTGTTGTCCTAGCCCATGATCAAATACTAGAGTGCTTACATCATCAACTATGTCAGTTAGTCACGTTCAATTTATTCATGATCCCAACACTTGCCACTAAACATTAATTATTTCCAAAATTACAACTACTAATGACTGCTGAATATCATAAAAGTGAATGCCGGCTAAGCAGCAACAACTTTTATCTAAGTCATTTTCAAATACACATCAACTCAGAACCATTGAATCATTTCCAATTAATTCATCCATTTCTAACATTATCATATTAATCTCATCTGCTGGTTATGCAACACCATAAACCACATCCTATTCATTTAGCATTAGTGCAGTTCTATTACATACAAATAGATGACCTGGCTGGCTCGCCCTTCCACCGCCCCGATGATTGACACATATTTATAAATAACAGGTGGTCGACTCAGCCACGGTACACTCTCTCGTTTTGAATTGTATGTTAAAAATAACATCGATGCAACTATACAGTATCCATCTTTAGCTCACCTGGACCTTTAGCTCACATGGTATTTTCAAAACATAATTTTTTTGGGCCGTACATGAATTATAAGACATCCTGCGGGGTCATGACTTCCCACAAGACAATCCCATATTTACAATTTGACACTTTAGATGCACTGACAATATAGACCCTCCATGCTATCAGACACACCGTGACCATGCACAACACACTAATCACCATTAACGCAAATACCGAAGTGGTGGATTAACCTTTTGAACCCTGCAAAGCCAAATAAACCTCAAGACCTAGCAAGATAATATTTGTCTGCCAATGCTGGTGCTGTATTGACCAGGAACTATTTCTACCACTGGGACTGATGGTTTTTGGTCAAGATATCACAGCATATCAAACATATTACTAATAATTATCTAGTAGCTGATAGTCATGTAATGCAGCACGAAAGGATTAATGGGTTGGATGTGTTTAACCTAACCAAACTGGTTGAGGGTGTTAGTCCCATTCCTAACAGATAAAACTGGTGGGTCGGGTAGTGGAGAGGCTCCACATGCCACTAGCATTACATTTTAATCCACGATACGTGAGCTGGTCAATGCTGAATCTTTTGAGACTGGGCAGACTGGAACTTCCTGCTTTAACTAATGTAGCAGCGGCTTTCAGGATGGCGAGTCCCAACTTATCCAGAATAGATAAGGGAAATAAAGGAATGGGCCAGAGGGGTCGAAAGTATCAAACCCAATCCTCATATTTATTCTGTACCTGCTGTGGGCAATTTTTGCCAGTATGAGTCAGTCTCACCTTACCTATTCCAATTCTGCATCAATGCTTTTTACTATTTCAAGCATTTTATCAATCTATATTTATCATATGAAACTCGGCTCAAATACTAGCTGACTTGTTACTGTCGTTATTAATATTATTATTATTCTTATCAAGTTATTATGTGATGCGACTGTGTCGGTTTGTCGACTCACCTGCATATATGATCTGTATGTCAGTCAAAAAATCTTTGTCCAGGCCATATGTCATCTTTCTAGTGGACATATTCGGCATAGACGAAGTCTCATAATTTCACTTCTTCCCTGACCCTAGCCCTTGTCACCCTGATGGCAGGGTTATCAATTTTCAAAATAAAGCCGACGAACTGGTGCCTCATTCTCAAGGCAGGTTTGGTGGAAGATGCTGCAGTCATAATCAGCAACATCGTCCGCCAAATTTGCTGGATATTGTGCACTAGTTTCTCTGCTTTAGATATAATAGAAGATGGAATATTGCCATCGGTATGGTAGGTGTTAACAAATTTAGGAGAGCTATACCACGCTGAAAACAACTTTCTCACTCTAATACTGCTATGTTATTGTTGAGCACCACCACCCCACCCTCCCATCTCCTCCCACTACACTCCCAATGTACCATATTAAAAGCCCTGTATCTACAGTAAATATCATAGATGGAAGACAGTTACACAATATTATGAAGATCGTTTATATGTAGAATACTCTAGGACAATCATAACAAAATGGTACAAAAATAATATATGTTGTACCATCCTGTGTTCACACCTATACAGGCGTTATTATTATATTACAGATGTTTGTATCAGATGTCACCTCATATATTGTAATGTCTTGTTTTATGTGTAGGGGGTCCATCGATTCATAGGCTCTGCCTTTGATGGACGTCCCAACTGTGATGTGTATATTCTATTTATTAAGCATGAAATAAATAATCTTGAATTTTGAATCTTGAATCTTGATTGTTGATTGGAAGACATTGCTGATATAAAACGTATGCATATTTTTCTTATCGTTAATATATGTTGTGATGTGTCGAATAATATAATGTATCATTTCAATTTCTCTTTTTCATTGTTTTTAACCCACTTCCCCTCCAACTACACATTCCCAGTAAGATCATTTTATATGAATGAATATCTGAATGAAATGAAAAACGGAAGCAATACCAGATTGTCATGCCCCCAATTACATATTGATCGATGGAATGTCTGAATGAACTTCCCTGTTATATTTTATCAATGGGGAATCCCATCACCTTACATCCCCTCAACCCCCAGGATACAATCATACAAACACACATGTACACACGCACGCACATGCACGTGCACGCACACGAGCATGCACGCACGCACGCGCACGCACATGCGCACATGCACACATGAAAACATACTGTGGAAAATATGGTTAAGATTTGTTTAAAACAAAAAGATAAAACAAAATAATAGCATCATTCACTCCCTCGCTTCCCGTTACTGGCTTCTCCATCCATCGCCTTCTGTTTCCCCCCTCACAAAAGATGAGCAGGGTGGGAGGGGGAGGGGAGGGTGTGCACGGCCCCCGCCCCCGCCGCCACTGCCGCCACTGCCACTGACTCTTCATTTCCATGGAAACTCTCTTCGTCATTAAAATTTCGTGATAAAGTTTATGGACGAGTGATTTTCACTTATTTTCATCGGAAATGGATAAATTGTGTAAGATAGAACTCATAGTTCGCCATCTACATCTATGATAGAGAAAAAGCAGACAGTAATTTCCACAGGCTGTAGACCTCATGGGTTGAACTCGTTGCCAGTTGTAGAGATAGACCCGACATCCAGCATGGAAAGCTGACAACAACCAATCATCTGTTGGAAGTCTACCCAATGGGTCATAAAATGTGCACCCATGTTGGGTATTAAAGGGGGTGTAATACATGCAGATCCAGGGTCTACCCGGCTTATTGGTGGGATGAGTATTGATTTGTTATTAAATTTGGCGTAACAAATCTGGTGAAGGGTTAACCTCCCTTATGTAGAGATACGCTTCATCCTTTTTTACTCTAGGTTTAGTAATTTGCAAACACATGCTCGAGAAAGCATCCTTTGTGGGCTGTATTCTCACTCTCAAATCAATACCGCCTAGGAGATATTTTTCTTGAAGGAATATGTCAGAATGAATCCTGCCAATCAATTCCACACTGTTTCCTAGACCACAAGCCTCTCATCCGGCTTTGAATCCTAGATTTCTGTCGGTCATATCATCGAATTCACTGGCGTCATTGGGGTGCCACATGGCGAGTTGAAGATACGATTTAGTGGCATCGCTCCCATAGTTTAGCAAATTCTCCAAATACGCTCTATAACTGTAGCTCTCATAAGAATCCAAGATTTTGTGACCATTAAGAAATATGTCTACTTTACGAAATGCAACCAATTATTAACCGGTGTGAGTAGTGTCGCCCTAACAGGGCTACTTTCCCCCTGATTGACTGTTCATAGTCGTTAATCTAAAGAAATGGATAAGATTGTGCCAAATCCAGATATCGGTCAGGAGAGCTAGCTACATAGAGCTCCATAGGCCCACTGTCTGTCAGGGATGCTATGGGTTCTAATTGAGCTCATCTTTCACCATTCAAAAAAATCACCACGGGCCATCCGTAAAAAAAAATTTGCTTTTAGTACACTCGTATCTTAGAGGTAAATTTTTATTTTTGTCTGTCTTCTTGTCTCTCTCTCTCTCTCCCTCCCTCCCTCCCTCCCTCCCTCCCTCCCTCCCTCCCTCCCTCCCTCCCTCCCTCTCTCTCTCTCTCTCTCTCTCTCTCTCTCTCTCTCTCTCTCTCTCTCTCTCTAGGAAAATATGTCATTGATTCCTCATTGACCTCGTTCTCGTCGTCGTCGTCGTCCGCGTCGTTGCCCACTTCCTACTGCTTTTTCCTCTAATTTTTTTCTAGACCATCTTGCCATGACACTGGACTTAATGTTTTTAATAGGAGATCTCTTTCAGGGGTTTGTTTTTATACATTTCCATATTAACCCTGCGGTCACTAACAGCAGTGATAGCATGTGAAATTATAGCTTTTGCTATGCCTTTAGCCCTAGATTTTTGCGAGGCACCGACATTCTTCCCTGCCATGACATCTTCGGCCAAACCTATGCCGGCGCTCAGGGCTTCACATCTGATCGATTTACCCAAACTTTTCATCATCGGTAGTGCAGATCGAAATAGCCTTCCTAATACATTTCCAAGCCCATGACCTGCCTGATATTGACTACCCATGAATACAGGCATCTTACCTCCATACTGACCATAGTGACTTTTATAACGAGACATTGGATTTTCAAGGTGGGTTTAATCGAGCTGGTTCTTCAAGCCGTCCTGGTATGATGTATATATACAGGCGTTATTATTATATTACATACATATATATATAGGTTGTCTCCATATCGCCTAAGTCTAATCTGAGTGTGTGTGCATGAGCATGTGTGTGCGCGCGTGCGTGCGTGCGGGCGTGCGGGCGTGCGTGTGTGTGTGTGAGGGGTGTGTGCGTGTGCGTGTGAGGTGTGTGTGTGTGTGTGTGTGGGGGGGGGGGTTCTCGCATGCATGTGGGTGGGTGCCCGCATGCGTGTGTGGTAGGCAAGAGATTAACCTTTCTCAGCTTTCAGTCATCATAGTTTTCAAAATATCCAGTTTCCACACAAACCTATTCAGGATTTTTTCAGACACATTGGTTTCTAAATATTTAACAAACTTGTTTAAGATGTAATACATTGAACCAGTCATTTCAGTAGTACATTTTCAAAAATAGTCTTCTCATCATATGAGGAAATTGATATTCCCAAGACCACAGAAAAATGATGGTATTTTAAAAACAAAAACTCCGTCATTGATAAAATAGTTCTAATATAGGGAAAGAGTAATTATGGAAATATGTCAACACAAAAAGACCAGCTATTATTTAAGATTTTATTGAATATAGACAACAGATATAACATACATAGGGTTCTTATACAGTAGAATATATATGACATGATAAACCTATTTTAATGGAAAAAATAACACATTTTTATTAAAAATATGACTATTATATTCGTGCAAATATTATGATAATACTAATGGGTCTTTTTAAAATTCTAAACTGATATACAAGACGTATAACTTCATCCCACCAACATGATCTACACATACGTAATAGATCCTAAGCATGACGATCCAGGATTGGAGATCTTTCAGAGATTGTAAAAATTTAAAGATACCAATTCTCTGAGAAGCGACTTCGATGTAAAGTGAAACATTTTCAACAATGCTAAGATAGTAGTCAACTCCAAGTCAGGGATGTTCACGTTGACCCCCATGACCAATCTGACAGCCATTACGTTCTTCCATTGCTATCCTATCTATTAGAACAGATAGCATTTCAGTATAGATCATTTTTATCTTCTTCTGCATATTCAAACTAGGACAATAGTGTTGATTTAGTCCATAGCGAAGCTCTATAAATGTCATTGGATGATTACATAAGTAACATCTTTTGAACTTTTAACCATTCTTAGATTCCCGTTTCTCATCTCCATCTTCTTTAGCAGGTGAACCGCTACATTCAGTTGAAATTCGGTCATTATAATCACATTCAGGGTCATTAAAATTAGGCTTGAGATAATCAAACCATTTACGTTTAGTTCCATGATGTGACAGTGCGAAATGATCCAGCGGTTTATAATCCATTTCTCTAGTCAACAGTAGTGAAGCTCATGTGACACGTATTCAAATCAAGCATTCCAATATCTCCCTAGGAAATGAGTATTTAAATTCATGATCATATAATCTACTACGTTTTATAATCATGATGTCATCATTTTCTATACTAATACTCAGAAAGTCATCAACTGTTCTAGATATCTCTCGCGTATTATATATATACACCTGTGCAAAAGTTAAGCACCAGCAAAAACAATAGAACGTAGAAACATGATGGTACAACTAGGCTGCCATACTTTTTGTCCCCGCGTTAGCTGACATAATTCCAAGTACGAAATGCACATGCATGCATGACTTCACGCCGCTTGATGTCCGTGCGTGGCGGGAAACAGCACACGTGTTCAGTTATGTAAAAGTCCAGTTTGAGGTGTAGAACATTACATACAGATTTAGGCAACAAGATTAGGAATTTTGTGTTCATGACCGTGGTTTATTTGTACAGAGAGAATTAGCTCTTGATTGTGAACCGCTATGGCAAGACGAAGGTTAAGTGATCGTGTGAAATGGCAAATCATAGGCATGCATACCACTGGTATGTCATGCAGAGAGATTGGCAGACAGCTGAACATTAACCATACTGTAATCAGTCGTTTGATTGCAAAACATGGGCAAACTAACGAGGTGAAGGACAGGCCTAGATCTGGAAGACCGAAGAAAACTACTGCCCGTGATGATCGAGCCCTAGTACGCCTTGTTAGGAGATCTCCATTCACCAACAGCAGAGTGCTCAGCCAGCAATGGGAAACGCGCAATAGAGTGTCAATGTCTACCGTCAAAAGGAGACTGTATGCTGCTGGCATGAAAGCTAGGAGACCTGTCAGACGTCCTCTCCTCACTGCATACCACAAAGAGGAGCGTCTGAGGTGGTGCAACGAAAGAAGACACTGGAACATGAGATCCTGGAGACGGGTACACTGGTCCGATGAAAGTCGGTTCCTGCTTCATGCCACAGATGGTCGAACTCGTGTATGGAGGTCCAGACGCACGGCGTACGACCAACGTAACATCATGGAAGAAGTTCCATTTGGTGGAGGTTCCGTTATGATATGGGGGTGCATCTCATTTGATTGTAAGCTGGATCTGTTGACTGTACCTGGAACACTAAATGGACAAAGATATCAAGATTCCATACTGGATAGAGTTGTGGTCCCTCATTTTGTAAATCATGCACCTGGAACCCACCCTATATTCATGGATGACAACGCCCGACCACATCGTGCTAGAGCTGTGCATGAATACCTCCGCCAGAATGCCATCGAAACCCTACCATGGCCAGCAAGGAGCCCTGACATGAACCCTATTGAGCATATCTGGGACATTCTGGGAAACATGGTGAGAAGGAGGGATCCTCCTGTGCAGAACCTACAGGAATTAACAGACGCACTCCATCTTGAATGGCAACGAATACCACAATGGCGTATCAGTCGGTTGGTGACCAGCATGAGACGTCGTGTCCAGGCCGTCATCCAGGCACAAGGTGGATATACCCGGTATTAATAATGACAGTCTCAAACTCGTGCACAGATGTTAAACTTCGTTTTCAGACACCATTAATGACAATCTAGCCACGTGTGTCAACTGTAGGGCAATAGTTGTCAGTTGTGTCAACGTAACCATATTCAGGCCTCGTTTTCAAGTTCAAACAAAAACATACAGTGTTTCCCCACCATCATAATCAGCATTCCCCTAGTTGCATTATTACCTCTTGCACTAAGATGGATGGGTACATAAATGTTTATGCTATTGCTTTCTTCATAGCACATGAATATACCCTCGCATGTGCGTAAAAATAGGGTGGTGCTTAACTTTTGCACAGGTGTATACAATAGCAGACCGTCGCTCAGGTTTAAATAAACAACATAAATACATCCGATGACCCGATCCTGTGAAGTTTCCAAATATTCCAATTAGTTCCTCACATGCTTTATCACCTATTAGACTGATTTCATTTTCACCAATATCGATTGTCTTGTAAACATTTATTATGGATAAAATATCGTTAAATCTTTCCAATTTAGCTTGAATGATCTCGCTTCATTCTGTTCTTCTTCTTAGGAGGAGGAGGACAGCTAATCTCGATTTGATCACCTTCTTCAGTAGACTTGTTTATCAATAAAACCTTATCTGATGATGTTTGTAAGAAATCAGATGATGTAGCACCTAATTCCAACGCAACTATAATATTGGTTATGTTACAGCATAAAACACGTCTTAATTCTGAAATGCTCAAATGAATACCGTTACATGTAGGCTAGTAGGGGTTTTCGGTACCGGAAGTGCCGTTTCCAGTCCGGAAGTGTCATTTTTGGTCCAAAAGTGGTTGTTTCCTGTCCGGAAGTGGTGTTTCCAGTACTGGAAGTTCCGTTTCCAGTACCGGAAGTGGTGTTTCTAGTACCAGGAGTTCGGTTTCTGGTAGCGGAAGGGGGGGGGGGGGGGCGGCTGGTGGGCCTTCCAGTCTGGAAATGGTGGTTTCCAGTCCAGAAATGGTGTTTCCAGTCCGGAAGTTCCGTTTACGGTCCAGAAGTTCCAGTTCCTATTGCCGGATTTCTGGATATCCATTCCTAGGGTTCCCCCTACCAATTTATAAAGAAATACCTGTCTATCGGTTCAGCCAATCAGAAGCTCCCAATAACTACCTACTTATCTCTGAAAATTGCCTGTATGTGTATT